>CAMKVN010000208.1:0-35906 GCA_946474995.1 Funneliformis geosporum
GTAAACTTGCAGAGCAGACAAAAATACTATCTATGATAATAAATTTAAGCTAGGAAATAATCATACAAAAACTATATCGATTAGTACAGTTGATTTAGTTGATTTTCCTAATTCAGATGTAGGAAAAATGTGCTAAAAATTTGACTGTACAGGTACTAGGGTTATTTCATGTTTTGGCACCTTGCACTGTCCGAAAATTGTAGTGTTTTTTTTGGCACAAAAGCTACACAAAAACTGTATGGGATTTTTTTCATAGGGCTTAACTAGATTAAAAAGGCTTTTAATGCAGGATGACATAAATGACGATGAAATTCTAAGAGAAATACTAGTAAAAAAAGCCTTTGTTCACTTATTGTTTAAACTTACTTGATTCAGGGGAAGGCAAGCTTGGAATTTCATTACATAAGATACAAGTAATGAAGCAACAGCTTTTGCTTCTTTCATAATTATTCAGTTGTGCAATAAATTTGGGATGCGTTCTTGTTATATTTTCGAAAAATTGCAAGCTGGGTAAGCCGGCAGCCACATAACATAAACAATTAAGTTTGATTCCATATGTACAACCCTCAATGAATGACTATATTTTTTTCTACATGCAAGTTTAGCAGAAATGAGATTATCATTTTCCGGTCGTTAAAAATCGTAGCAAAAAGATTAAGAGTAGAGTAGGTCGATTTGGAAACATATCAGGTTGTTATTTCACATCAAAATATTATATTATTAATAAAATTTTGTAAGACAATAAATCGATAAAAATTTATATTATCTGCTTAGTTATAATTGTTATATTTTACTAATGCGAAATAAAAATCTTTATTAACAGATTTTATCCGAAAAGGCATATAATTCGTTTTTTGAGCATGTACAACTTTGATTTTACGGGTCTATTAAAAATTAATTTATAATAATTGTATTGAAAAAAATAACTTTTTTTTAAATTATTAGCTTATTCAACATTATCATGAATTTTTAACTTTATAATTTCTTGACATCAATTGAAATTAATTGAAGTAAATTGACAGATGGTAATTACCGTAAAAGTTTCTATTTAGGAGTATGTATTAATGATAAATAATCGATCATAATAGGATATTTATTTGTTTGGGGCAATTAAAGCGACAACTTTTAATAATAAGATTATTTTATAAATTTGGATTGGATAAAAGGGTGTTCCTTTTCCATAGTCACAAAATTATGGACTGGTAATCGAAATAACTATTTATATTCAGAAATACGTTTTTTAAAAAAAATTTCACAAAAATATTTATCAATTAATAATATAATTTTTAATATTTTTTGAATAAACAAGGAGAATATGAATTAAATCATTTAGTAAATAAATAAATAAATCTATTGTTATCGTTATCGCGTAATTGATTGTGATATATCGAGGATTTATTAAAAAGAAAGTTATCGATTCTCTATTGTTACTATTGTTACCTTAAAATATCCCTAAAATTTCTAATTTATTTACAGAAACCATATGGTAAGAAAAAAGAACGCAGTATGCTAAAATTATAAATGGTACGAGGGAAACATTATGTGAATTTGCGCATTTTTAAATAAAATAATTAAATTTGTAATAATAAATCATATTAAACTTAATAGATACTATAATACTAGTAGTCTCGAACCAATAATTTCACCAAAACCATTAAAAATAATAGATTAAGCTGCAGATCTTGCAGTATTCACACAAGATCATGTTGAAATGCCGAAATTATACTTCTATCATGAAGGGATAGTGATTTTATTATACCAAACAATCAAATAATAAAGTATATTTCGTAAGATGATCATCTTATTGAGATTTTTCAGTTGTATAATTATTCTGAAAAATAATAATCACAAGCACTGTTGCGGCGGCACTATCAAGGTAAATAATGAAATAATACACAGTTGTCAAGTTTCAAAAGTAATAATATTAATGAGCAAATATTACACTATATTTTCCCCCATAAATTTAGTCTCTTCATTTCTGACATGTGTGATGATGATAAATTTATTAGGTTAAAATAAAATTCTGAAAATGGTGTATAAAAGACCCAATTTTCAGCTCAAGGTTTTGACACAAAAAAGACAAATTTACACTTATTTTATCATAATTATGAATTATACGAACTTGAATTTTATTGTATATTTAAAATTTTTTATAAGTATTAAGCTCATCCTTCTTCACTTAAGCTTATTTACTTTATGAAGTAATAAATTTTTCACAAACAAATGAAACTTGAAAATAATATATTAAGATATTACATTTCAGCGTTATAAGCTTAAATGGTATCTCATTAAGTTAACAGATTGGATTTGTTAACAGGAAGTTTATTTTTGATTGATTTGATTCAATAAATTTGTTCTACAAAAAAAATGGCTGGAATCGTTTGGACTTTCGATGCAATTGAAGCTTTAATAAATCTTCGCCATGAATCAAGTGATGAATTTGAAAATATTCTTAATACTGAGCATGCTGCTATTATTTTAAGTTTAACTAAGAAAGAAATATTTATTAATTATATTAAAGAGTTAGGTCATCTTTATCAAAATAGATTTAAAGAAGAATGAATTATAAATAAGCAAAGATTATGTTTACCCATATAAATAAAATAATAATCAAATAATGACAAGACAATGCCTGAATAAATGGTATTCATTAATAAGAGGATATAATAATATCAAAAGAATTTGAAACAGAGGTGCAAGAGGAGCTAGAATGTCATTTCTCCAAATAGTATGACATACAATTTTATGAATTGATAGAGATAAATATTATTGATTTATTAGAATTTTGTAATGAATTCTGCTATTTATATAGTAAAGATATAGGAAATTTATTACAGGATACATTGATATGAAATAGATATAGTAAAGAAATATAAGAAAATAAATATATCTAACAAAATAAATATATTATAAGAAAAGTAAGAAATTACAGATAGTTAAGAAAGAAATTATAGAAATTTAAGTAAGTTAAGAAAGTTAAGATCTTAGTGTAGTGATTGCCTACTCCTATATTATATTTTACTGAAAAATACAAGAAAGCATTAAACTTTATAATATTTCTACTCACATAATTTCTTATTAGTTTCTATTACAAAATAGATAAATAATATGTATGTTCTTCGGTAATATTCATATTTTATCTTATTATAATCAAAAAATGAAGATTCGCTATTAAACATAAAAATTGTAAATAGTAAAAATAAATTTACTAAAAAAATTTTTTAAAAAAACTTAAAATCGATCCATATTAAATTTTTTTTATTATCGGTAAATAAATGTCAACGAAATGACCTTGTCGATAAAGTATCGTCAGTGAATTGATTGTCGGCGAATTGACATTTTCGGTGAAATAAAAACATCGGTGAAATAATTGTAGGTTAGATAGCTAAGTGATCCAGTAACTAACAGAATAAATATATCGCATAAAAATCATATCTCTAACATCTGTTTAATAAACTTTTTTGACATTTTTTTTTTAAAAAATCATTTTGAGAATTGAGTAAAGATGATGGTAGTTGAGGTTCCCGATCACAACCAAACTAACATATGAAAGGGAGAAATTGTAGTAAAGATAACTACAGTACAACATATAAATCGAGAGGAGAAAGATTATTTTTCAAATCATTGGTACTACAGCTTCAGTAAAAATTGATAAATTCTTTTTGTAATCTTTTTTTTTGTTAATTTTTTAGATGGGATGTATTACAGAGACATTATTTTGATTTTTTAAATTTTAAATGGTAACAAATTTTTTTTGATTATGGCACGGACGAGATTAGAATTCCGAAAAACTACAAACTAACGAAATTCAAAGCTGACATTACTAAATAAATAAGGCAAATAATCGATATTTAATAAGTTTGGCCATACAAAATATATAACAATTGCCTTTTCCTTTCTTTTATTTTTTACTTCGGTTTATAAAGATAAAGAAAAAGCTTCAAAAGGTCAGGATCTCGTACATACTAACTATATAGGTAAGGTCCAGAAAATAAATATTACATTAGCTGCACGCACGCGTATCTTTCACTACCTTTCTGTCCGTTACCATTTATAGAATAGAACTTGCTTTTTATGCATTCGAAAAATTTATTTAATAACCATTTCCACCGTTTCGGAAAATTAAAATTTTTTTTTTGGTGCAAACTTGAGTTAAATTCTCTAAAGCCTTATTTTTAGAATTCCTTTTTGGGGACTCGTTTAATACCTAAATCTTTTTTCCCTTTTTTTCTTAGCTAATATTTTACATGTCAATAATCCACCTTTCTGGCTTTATCGTTTATTTGCTAAAGGTATTATACATTTAAATAGCTTTTAAATGTATTTGATAATGCTGTTAAATATTTATTATGTAATTAGAAGGAGTATCTAATTTTTGAAGGATTTGAACTTATGCTCATGAAAAGGTATTTTTTTACATATAATAGCAAGCCTCCGGATTTGTACTTTGTGAGGGTATGTAAAGGTTCATAATAACTCGAAGTGTTGCGGTAAACGCTTAATATAAAACTCGAACCCAAGATGTTATGTAATTACTCGATCTTTACTAGAATATTTGAATTTCTATTTTTTTTTTTAATAAACAATATTAGTTTCATGATTTTTGGAGGTTTTGAAATTACGCCTATAAGCTAAAGTAGAAGTAATGCAAGAAGAAGTTATTTGATATTTCAGTATTCCTTCTCAAGTACAATTATTTGTCGTAAATTGTCAGGTGATCTTATTTATTTTTAAAATAATTCTCATTGACTATTCCCTCATATTGTTTTACTCCCTAGCTTAGGACGAACGGTTCCATCACGAAGGTTGCAACTTTATCGATCTATATGTGTTGGCAAATAATATATTTTTACTTAGTTTTTTTGATAGTCTATTAAATAAAAGAATTATTAATTTAGTTATGGTACGACTTGTCTAGTTAGTTGGCTATTAAAGGTCCATACATTCAGTGTTTCACGGAAATTAGAATTGTTGGGATAATAGATTTATCAAAAAATTCAATTCATAATGTAGTAAATATATTTTCATTTCTTTAATATCCAGTTTTATTTTAAAAATGAAAATATGATATATATTGAGTATAATGATGTTAATTATTAAAAGAAATTATTTATTGGAAATGTGCTCGTTTGTCATCACTCTTTTATATTAATCGGATATTAATATTAAAGAATTTATTTCATAAAAAATGTGTTCTTCGAACCTTTATTTAATAATTGCACGAAAAACATTGAACAAATATAGAAAGGAACCAAAAATATAAAATAATTAAATAATAATTATACTGTTATTCAAGGATGAAAAACCTTAAGCATTCCCTCGTTGCATAACAGAATTTGTTCATCCGGATTCGAAACTAATAAGAAAAGAATTAATTAATGAAATAGTTAAATATTATAAATAGGTTAGTCTTTTACTTACTAGTGGATTTCGTATATAATGAAGTTATAATGTTTTTAGGTCCTGAAGGATCTTGTTCTATAAGCCAAGTTGCAGTAAAGTCGAGATTTCCCTTTTCAACTGGGCACATAGATCCGCTTGGCTCGACAAATAATTTACAAAAATCAGCTTCATGTTCAAATTTTCCTTTAGGATCATGATAAATCCTCATTAATGCACCTTTTTCAATAACAACTGTCGTTTTACCAACCATACGAACTGTAATATTTTGACCTGCGACTAACGGATTTGGAGAAATTGACATTGAGGTGAGGGTTATTGGATAGTTGTTGCCTTTGCACAGTTTAAAGTCAGCGAGTGAGTCAACACGTTTTTGTAAATCCATCGGAGTTGATTTTGCGAATGATATGAGGACCAAGAAAATACATAGTAAAGTTATAATACGATTCATTTTCAAAAAATTTGTTTGCACTTAAATTGAAAATAAGGAAGAGCTTAAACAATTTAGTTGAAATTTAGAAAAGAAATAGCGACGCTTTATATTCATGAAAATCAAGAGAAATGAAATCAGATAAAGATTGTTAGATCTTTCTTCGTCTTGATTGTTTAATTTCTTTATTTGAAATTACAAAAAAAAATAAACTAGCCTTTTTTTTGATGGATTTTCTTGCAGCGTAACGGCAGATTTCCATATATGGGTGATCGACACCTTACGGAACATATGATTTACATGTTCCGGTCGTTAAAAAATAATTATAATTTGTTGTTATTACTTTTCTTTTTGTTAAAAAAAAAATTAGTTATCACACATATGTGTATTAAATTTGTAACCGTTAATTTGGTAATTTGGTTCTTGAGGTTCTCGTAAATCCAATGGAGGAGTTAATTTACTTTATGAACGACGCGAAAAATCAAGAAAATTCCAATCAAAAACAACATGCAACTCATTTTTTAAATTTTTTTTTTTGTGATTGGTTTAAAAAAATAAACGTTAAAGAATTCTTTTATTTGATTAAACAATGCTATTTTGCAAAATGAGAACCAAAAATAGAATATTCTATTTTTTAAATCTATTTCTTTTATTGTTTAATTGCTTTTTTCGAAATGACAATGAAATAAATTTACATCATACAGCCAAAGCTTTGCTTTATTATTCGATGGATTTATCGAGATTTTGCCTTAAATTTCCGCATATAGTAAATCTATCATCAGCGCCATGATCAGGAGCGAACTTTCTTTTTTCGTTTATGTTTACTTAGATTGATTGTTTAGTTATTCACTTGAAGGGCAAAACATATTTTTTAAAATAGATCTCTGTTGTACGTGTTTAATTTCAAATTCTAGACCTTTACTGGCGAAAATTATCACAAATATTACGTAGATTCTATAAAGTTATTTTATTTCATATTACCGTACTACTGTTCATTTAAACGAGAAATTTTGTAATTTTTTTTTTGATGAGTACAAGCTAAAATTGTACATACAGTATATTACGTTTCATATAACTGCGCATTATGAGACACTGACATTCTAATCAATTTCTTGATTCATTTTTCATTTTATAAATAACAAAAATATTGCGAATTCAATAAAAAAAAAGAAATTTCCTCCAAATCTTATCATGTAAAACATGAATATTATTTATATTATTTGATTTTGTTGTAATTTCTTATTTCTTGAGTTTTGAAATATTTTTTTTTTAAATTATTAATTATAAGAGCGAAAATTAAAAAATTTCTAGCATCTTATTTTATATTTATTCTTGATTATATATCTTTTATCAACTATTAATAATTCAAAAAATATTGCAAAAAGGGCGATTTTTTTTTGAGTATTCTCTATATTGCAATAAAAAAATAGAACTTAGCCTTTATCGTATATCGCATTCAGGTTATGAATATGGAAATCTATACCTTCCTCTTAACGGAAATAATATCATTTTGTTTCATAATTGGGGCGTATTTTAAATAGTAAAATTTACTAAAATAATAATAAATTAAAAATCGATTTAAAAAATTATAATAGTCTACATGAATTATCTCAAATTGGCGTGATTTCTTCAAATAATTTATTAGATAATTTTTGTAATAGTTGATTATTTTATAAATTGAAGAATATTAGTAAAGAGCCTGTCCTGTTGGGTTTACCATAGGAAGCTTAATCAATGTCATCGCATTCTATTACCGATATTCATTGTGCAATCAACGCATAAGCTCAGGTTCAATTTCTATGCTATTCGCTATACTATTAAATTAGCAAATAAATGAACAGAATCAATCAGAATACCTTGAATTTCAAGCCGATACAAAAGGCATACGTGAATTCAAAAGGATTATATGGGTCGTTATTTAGACATAATCATATGATCCGAAACATGATGATCATTTTTTATTTAAATAAATTTACGTTATCGTTATTATCCCATCCCGTAATTATGAATTGTTTTATATTTTCTTATCTTTTATTATTCTTAATAAAATAATGAATTGATTCTGATATTCTTATTTTTACTTTCAACAAAATTGTAAAGATAAATGAGGAGTTATTGATGACGTTGCATATTTAATAAAATTATAAATTGCAGATGACGTTCGTCCGAAGAGTTGTTATGTTGTTATTGATCGTCGGGAAATGACCTCATTTTAAAGGTAACGTTCCACATTTTAAAATTTTATATGACTAATTTCCTGAAATTACTTAATCGCCTTAAATCCGGAATTTGTACAATATAAAAACGATAATTATCCAAATGATTGTAAATTTTTTTCTTCCTATAAATCTATAACAATGTTAAACCATGATGTAAATTATTTAATTGAGGATGAATCCGGTAAATTTTATGTTATTTAATTATATTATATTTTACGTTATTCATTATGATCAATTAAATTTAAAAATATAATTTTACAGATAGTGAGTTGTTTATATGTTTTTGTGTTGTATATATAATTTAAAATAATTTAATTTTTATAATTTATTTTATTAGCACTCATAGAAAGTAAGTTTATCTATAACGATTTAAAGCTGTATAATTTAAACTCTTATTTATATGAAAATTTAATATTATAGGATGTAAGTTATGCTTAACAATAAATTGATATCGATTATATAATATATTAGCAACACATAATTAAAAATACAACTATAAATTTTGTTTAAAAAATTTATTATAGATTGTAAGTAAAAGTAATTTTCATTTGCTTATAATTTCTTTTTTTTTGTATTATTTAATTAACTAATTTTATTTTATAAAATATATAGTTAGTAAGTTATTTTATTAATTCTCAAGTCTTAATATTAATTTAAATGTAACTAATTTTATATTTAATGATTACAGAAGGTAATTATTTTTTTGAAAATTTTATTGTATTTTTTGTTTAATTTATTTAAAAATTTTTATTTAAAATAATAATATTTTTAATAATTTATTTTTATATTTTTTATAATTTGAATTTATTTATTTTAATACATAATAATACAGAAAGTAAGTTATTTAATTAATTATTAAGATTTATTTATAGAATAATTTTATTTTATATTTAAATAAATTCTTATTATAGATGGTAATATATTAAAAGTAAGTTTTTATACTTATCTTTAATTCGATTTTATATTAATTCAAAATTAATTAAAAGCTTATTTTTAATAAACCATTTTAATAATATAGTTAGTAAGTTATTTATTAATTATTTAATTTTTTAATTTTTTATTAAATTAATTTAATAAATAACTTATTTAAATTTTTTATTAATCATAAATATAGTAGTTATATTTTACTTTTCAATATTAATTTATTTTGCATATTTTTAAATTTAAAACAAAATTATAATTTTATATAAATATATATTATAGAAGGTAAATTAATTTTTGATTTTTTATTATTATTTTTTTAATTTTATTTAAAATTTTATTTAAAAATCTTAATATTATAGATGGTAAAATATTTTCTATTATATTTTTAATTATAAATTTATGTAAATTTAAAGTTAATTAAATTCTTGTTAAAAATAAATAAAAATATATATTTTTAATATTTATAGAAAGTAAGTATTTTTATAATAAAATCATGATTTTTAATATATTTAATATTAAAATCTTTTTATATTATAGGATGTAAGTTAAAATTATTTGTATTTTTTTATTTATATAAATCTATATTTATTATATTATTTTTTAAAATTATAATAAATTCTTTTATTATATAGTTCGTAAGTTAAATTATTTAATTATTATATTATATTAATAATAAAAAAATTATAATAATAATATTTTTATTAATTAATTATTTTTTAAATAAAATTGTTTTTTAAAATATGAAATATTATATTATTATATTATATTAATAATAAAAAAATTATAATAATAATATTTTTATTAATTAATTATTTTTTAAATAAAATTGTTTTTTAAAATATGAAATATTATAATAGGTAATTATTATTTTTTTTTATAATTTTAATTTATTTATATTATTTAATATTTAAAATTTAAAAATTAATTTTGTAGAATGTATGTCAATTTAATTTTAATAATTTCTTTAATTAAATTAAAATTAAGTTAATAATTTTTAAAATATTATTTTAGTATTTAATTTATTTCAAAAATTTGCAAATAATAATAATAGTAATGCACAATATAATTTAGCTAAATGTTATCAAAATGGTTGGGAAGTTGAAAAAAATTTAGAAAAAGCATTTTATTGGTATTATAAATCAGCTGATCAAAAAAATAGCAATTTGTTATATAGTTTGATTAATTTATTTCAAAATGGATATATAATTGAGAAAAATTTAGAAAATACATTTTTTTGGTATAAAATATCAATTAAAAGTGGTAATAAAAGTGCACAATATAATTTAGCTAAATGTTATCAAAATGGATGGGGAATTGAAATGAATTTAGAAAATGCATTTTATTGGTATCAACAATCAGCTAATCAAAATAATAAGAATGCTCAATATAAATTATTTGAATTTTTTGAAAATGGATGGGGAGTTAAAAAGGATTTAGAAAAAGCATTTTATTGGTTAAAAATATCTGCAGAAAATGATAATGAGATTGCACAATATAGTTTAGCTGAATGTTATCAAAATGGATGGGAAATTAAAAAAAATTTAAAAGAAGCATTTTTTTGGTATAAAATATCAGCAAAAAGTAATAATAAAAATGCACAATATAGTTTAGCTAAATACTTTCAAAATGGATGGAAAATTGAAAAAAATTTAGAAAAAGCATTTTATTGGTATCAAAAATCAGCAGAAAATGGTAAAACTGAAGCATTTTATTGTTTATATATATCAGCTAATAATAAAAATGTAATTGCACAATACTGTTTAGCAGAATGTTATCAAAAAGGATGGGGAATTGAAATAAACTTTCAAAAAGCATTTTATTGGTATGAGATTTCAGCCAAAAGTGGTAATAAAATTGCACAATATAATTTAGCTAAATATTTTCAAAATGGATGGATAATTAAAAAGGATACAGAAAGAGCATTTTATTGGTATCTAAAATCAGCAGTAAATGGTTATGATGAAGCATTTGATTACTTATGCAAATTAGCATATATTGGTAATAATATAGCACAATATAGTTTAGCTGAATTTCATCAAAAAGGATGGTTAATTAAAAAGGATTTAAAACAAGCATTTTTTTGGTATGAAAAATCAGCAAAAAATGGTAATCATAATGCACAATATAATTTAGCTAAATGTTATCAAAATGGATGGGGTGTTGAAATAAGTTTAAAATATTCATTTTATTGGTATCAAAAATCAGCTGATCAACATAATAATAATGCACAATATTATTTAGCTGAATTCTTTCAAAATGTATGTGAAAAAAAGAATTTTAAAATAGCATTAAATTGTTATCAAAAATTAGCTGATCAAAATAATTGTAATGCTCAATTTAATTTAGCTAAACTTTTTCAAAATGGATGGGGAATTGAAAGAAATTTAAATAAAGCATTTTATTGGTATCAAAAATCAGCAGAAAATGGTAATAAAAAAGCATTTTCTTGTTTATATGTATTTGCAAATAGCGATAATGACATAATTGCTCAATATAGTTTAGCTAAATGTTATCAAAATGGATGGGGAATTGGAAGAGATTTGAAAAATGCATTTTATTGGTATCAAAAATTAGCTAATCAAAATAATAGTGATGCACAATATAGTTTAGCTGAATTTTTTTATCATGGATGGAAAATTAAAAAAGATTTAGAAAAAGCATTTCATTGGTATCAAAAATCAGCTAATCAAAATAATAGTTTTGCACAATATAATTTAGCTAAATTTTTTCAAAATGGATGGGTAGTTGAACAAAATATTAAAAATGCATTTTATTGGTATAAAGAATCAGCAAAAAATGGTAATATTGAAGCATTTTATTGGTTACACATATCAGCAGAAAATGATAATGAAATTGCACAATATAGATTAGCTAAATGTTATCAAAATGGATGGGAAACTGAAAAGAATTTAGAAAATGCATTTTTTTGGTATCAAAAATCAGTAGAAAATGGTAATAAAAAAGCATTTGATTTGTTATATATATCAGCAGATAATGATAATGAAATTTCTCAATATAGATTAGCTGAATGTTACCAAAATGGATGGGGAACTGAAAAGAATTTAGAAAATGCATTTTTTTGGTATCAAAAATCAGCTAACCAAAATAATAGTTTTGCACAATATAATTTAGCTAAATTTTTTCAAAATGGATGGGTAGTTGAACAGGATATTAAAAATGCATTTTTTTGGTATCAAAAATCAGTAGAAAATGGTAATAAAAAAGCATTTGATTTGTTATACATATCAGCAGATAATGATAATGAAATTGCTCAATATATATTAGCTAAATGTTATAAAAATGGATGGGAAACTGAAAAGAATTTAGAAAATGCATTCTTTTGGTATCAAAAATCAGCTAATCAAAATAATAGTTTTGCACAATATAATTTAGCTAAATTTTTTCAAAATGGATGGGTAGTTGAACAGGATATTAAAAATGCATTTTATTGGTATAAAGAATCAGCAAAAAATGGTAATAAAAAAGCATTTGATTTGTTATACATATCAGCAGATAATGATGATGAAATTGCACAATATAGATTAGGTGAATGTTATCAAAATGGATGGGGAACTGAAAAGGATTTAGAAAATGCATTTTTCTGGTATGAGCTATCTGCTAAAAATGGCAATAAAAATGCACAATATAATTTAGCCCAATTTTTTCAAAATGGATGGAAAATTAAAAAAAATTTGGAAAAAGCATTTTTTTGGTATAAGACTTCAGCTAAAAGTGGTAATAATAATGCACAATATAAATTAGCTGAATGTTATCAAAATGGATTAGGTGTTGAAATGAATTTAGAAGAAGCATTTTACTGGTATCAAAAATTAGTTAATCAAAATAATTGTAATGCACAATATAATTTGGGTAATTTTTATTATTATGGAAAAGGTATTAAACAAGACATTAATAAAGCATTTGAATTGTATGATAAATCTGCAAAACAAGAAAATAGCAATGCACAAAATATTTTAGGATTTTTTTATGAAAAAGGTATAAATGGAGAGAGAGATTTAGAAAAAGCATTTGATTGGTATCATAAAGCAGCAAATAATGGAAATAAAGTTGCACAATATAATTTAGGTGATTCTTATTATTATGGAAATAATATTAAAAGGGATATCAGTAAAGCATTTGAATGGTATGAAAAAGCAGCTAATCAAGAATATAGTAATGCACAAAACGATCTAGGATATTTTTATGAAAAAGGTATAAATATTGAAAAAAATTTAGAAGCAGCATTTTATTGGTATCAAAAATCAGCAGAAAATGAAAATATAATTGCACAATGTAATTTAGCTATTTGTTATCGTTATGGATTAGGAATTAAAAAAGATATTGTTAAATCATTTAAATGGTATGAAAAATCAGCAGAAAATGAAAATGAATTTGCACAATATAATTTGGGCTTTTTTTATGAAAAAGGTATATCAATTAAAAAAGATCTTAAAAAAGCATTTTATTGGTATCAAAAATCAGCAGAAAATGATAATGAAATTGCACAATGCAAATTAGGTTTATTTTATGAAGAAGGTATAGGAATTAAAAAAGATTTAGAAAAGGCATTTTATTGGTATCAAAAATCAGCAGAAAATGGAAATAGAGATGCGCAATATAATTTGGCTAAATGTTATGAATATGGAATAGGTGTAAAAGAAGATTTAAAAAAAGCATTTAAATGGCATCAAAGATTAATAAAAAGTGAAAATAAACCTGAAAAAAGTGTTGGAAAATATGTTAATAATCAGCAAAAGAGCAACAATGATACGATTGAATTTATTAATAATTCTTTGGAAAATAAAGTTAAATTTATATCCTTTAACGAGTTAATTGATCCAGAATCACTCGATAAAGGAGGTTTCGCAAGCATAATAAAAGCTACTTGGTTAAAAACAAATGATTATATTGTTTACAAAAAATTAACAAATACAGAAGCATTAAAATGCAATAAATTAAATGCATTTATTTATGAGTTAAAAGTACATTTGCGCCTCAATTATAGTAATCGTATTATACGTTTATTAGGTATTAGTCAAGGTAATTAATATAATTAGTTAACATTTATTTCATTTTTTTTTTTAAAAAAAATATAAACTCATTTTAAAAAATTTTACAAGAACAAGTTACAAAAGAATTTTTACTTGTCATGGAATTTGCAAATGGTGGTAATCTTCAAAATTACCTTAAACATAATTTTAGAGATTTAACTTGGAGCGATAAGAAGAAATTGGCATTTCAAATCGCAGATGGATTGAATTATTTACATAATGAGGATGTCTTACATAGGGATCTTGTAAATATTAAAATTATTATTTTATTTATAAACAATTATGATTATTATTAATTTGTATTTTATTTAGCATTCTAAAAATATAGTTATTCATGAAAATAATGCCAAAATCACAGATTTTGGTATTTCGAAAGTTGAAAATAATTCCACTATATGTAATGGAACTTTTGGTAAAGTTGCTTATATGGAACCACAAATACTCGTCAATCCAAAATTTCAATATATTAAACCTTCAGATATTTATAGTTATGGTGTATTAATGTGGGAAATTTCTAGTGGATATCCTCCCTTTAGAGACAATGAGCGCTTTTATATTTCTAATGCTATTATTAATGAAATTCGTGAGGATGCTGTACCCGATACTCCTGCAGATTATGAAAAACTATACAAAAAATGCTGGAGCCAGAAACCCGAACAAAGACCAACTATTTTAGAAATATTGGAAGTATTTTCGAAGATGGGCTTTAGAATGAGCATTAAAGAATCAGCCGAGCGTACGTATTTATATAAGCAATAATATTTATTTTGATATATTTAATTGATTACATTATATATAAATTATATATAGAAATTGTAATGACAAATAATTCTGATACTGAATCTCAAACTGACAATGAAAATTCAGACAACATCCTATTTGGTACTATTGCAAATTTATCTGGTAAGTTTATCAATTTATGTTTCTGATTTGTAAATTACATGAATATTAATTTATATTTATATTTTAGTAAACGACTATTAAACTATGAAATGTCAAATATTGATTCATATATTTAAATAAGTTTTAGTAATTATATATAGTGTTGGTTGTAATCACATAATCAATATAAATAAATGCTTATTGGTTAAATACATAAATACTACGCTAATAGAAATTTATAATGATAATAATATAGTATTCACTAACTGAATATTTACGCATATCGTAATCTTCTAGCAGAATTTGTTGGTCTCGACAACGAATTTGAAGATTTAAAATAAATGATAAATTTTTTTTTTTTTGTTTAATGTTAATTATTATTTCATTGATCATATGGGGCCTTTGCAATAGAAAGGGGGGAAACTGCCGGAAAATTAAAAAATGAGTTAATGCTAAATTTGAACATATTTCAGCCTAAAAATCATATTTGAAATATAAAGTAAAATTGATTTTTTCCGGCAGTTTCCCCCCTTTCTATTGCAAAGACCCCATATGCATTAGTACTGTATTGCGGAAAAGATAAATGGCAAGGCAAAATAAATGATTGAACTGATTATTATCTGATTGAATAGGAGTAATTCATTAACTAATCAAAAGATATAATCAAGTTTAAAAGAGCGTGTGAAAGTTTAATTTTCTTCGTGATTATTTTTATTAAAATTATTTTCGAATGGCAAAGCAAAAAAATCTAATAATAATATGCAAAATGGTTTAAATGACCGAGATAAAAAGTTCTAAAATATTTACTTTATTAGAATTAGGGATGCATGTTTACGGTCATGACCGTGACCGATATTGATCGGTCAAAGGTTTCTGACTAACCAGTTGACCGACCGATTTTGATCGACCGACATTTTTTAATTAGTAATCCAAGAATTCTTTGCATTTAATTAACAATCATTTTAGTGATGTTAATTATTTTTATAAATAAAAATTTTTAATTTATTTTTTAAAAAAAGTTCGCGATAACTAAATATGAACATGCATATCAAGTTAGCCTAAAAGAAATAAGTAAATTATATAAAAATAGGAAGTTTTAGCAAATGCCATGTTGTGTATTATAAATTAAAATTATCAATCGAGAACTTAAATTATATTATTGTTAAATGGGTCGGTCAGCCAGTCAGTAAAGCCATTCGTTCGGTCAAAGACTTCTGATCGTTGACTGACAATTAACCGACCGTTACCATCCCTAATAAGAATCAACTTTTTTAAAAAAAATTGAAAAATTAAATGTTTGTTCCATATATCATCATATTTGCACTTAAACGATTTCGTACGTTATTGGGGCACATCCGAACATACTGGTGATGTTTTACAGACATTATAGAGTAATAGTAAATTAAATTTCTATTTGAATTTTAGAAGGTTTAACATCGCAATTTTAATATATAATTGTATTTTTTTAATAGTTGAGCTTTTATGTCAATATTATTATTAGCTCCATTGTCTGCTTATATAATTATTTATTGAATTAACTATTTTGGAACTTCTTCTCTAAAGTGCATTAGTAGCTTAAATTGTTTTCGAAGTTCAGACTAACTCCAGTGCAAGTCGATTATAAAAGGACTATATCAAGAGTTATTAACAAATGTAAGATGAATCTGCTAAGAACATGACATTTTCAAAATACAATTCTTTTTATGCAGAAGGTAAATAAATCGATTCATGAGAGATTTTTGATTCGTATTGGTAAGAGGTTCAATTTTCAGGATGAAGATAGAAAACAAAGAACCTTATCGAATAACGACCCTCATACTATAATCTAACTTGATATGTACCTTCTCTTCTCTCCTTCGTTAGGATGTTTTAGATGTAAATATCGGTATAAATCTCTCACATAAAATATCCTTTTTGTTGGCTTTTCCTTTTATGTCGTTAAAATAAGTTGTATTCCTTTTATGCAATCTAATGACGATGTCAAACGTCCTAATGTACTAGAAATTTCTAACTGGACTGCATGTCTTTACATTGTTACATGTTTGGAGGTTCAACGATATCGTATTGATAGTTCGTGACTAAGGCCGTTCTCAAGCACCTCCCTCAATGTTTTATTGAATGATCTGATTGGCTAAAAAAATCAAGTGCGATGATCATTTGTCAAAAAAAATTGGATCTTGGAAAATTTTTATCATGTAGTTCTTTTAAATTCGGTTGAACCTAAAGATGATGAAGAAATTAGTTAAGCGCAAAATTGTGTTGGATAGTTTTACCGTTTTTGAAGAACTAACTAAGAAATTATTTCCAGAATTAATGACAATTTTCCAGTCGAATATTTTAGAAAAATTTACAAATGTATACATAATATTTACATAGGAAATGAAATATATAAACATTTTTCAACATTATTACATCTAGTTCAGTAAAATTTTAGAAAAATAAAATAGTTTTTAATTTGCATAATTCGTATATGAAATTATATTTCTAGTTTGATTATATTGAATCACCTATCTGGTTTGTCTTAGTAAATTTTGTATCCAAACAGATGCTCGAAATACAAGACAATGTTATTTTCTAATTTTTTTTCATTTCAGTTATTTTGTAGGTGGTAATTGGATATTATTGTTAGTTCTTAGATAGAAATCACTATAAGCTTATAAAATATATTACTTATAAATTTAATTCTGCCAATTATCTGTGAAATTTTACATTCATAATACATTGCTTAAAGTGGAAGTTCAACAAATTTTATCGTTAGATTCACTAGCGAAAGATTCTCCTGAGAATCTAATCCCTCATCATTTTATTTGTTTGCGTAAATGACGATTAGTATAACCAATTAATATAGTATTCTTCATATATTTAAAGTTTTGCTGTAGTATTATTATATTAGATATACAGTACATATCACACATGAAATTCTGTTGATTTTATTATAAATAATGTTAATTTAAAAATTCGCTTATTAAAAAGATAAAATAATTAAAATAAACTTTCAAAACTATAATTTTGAAATTCTAATAAAATTTATTATATAAATTAACTTCACAAAAAATGAAATATGTAGAAAATAAAAGATTGAAATTAGTCGATTTGGTTTGAAAATTAGAGAAAAAATTAAGTTATTAAATATTGAGGTCTAATATCTGTTAAGGAATTGGGTAAATTTGGTAATCGATATATTTCAGTGCTATCACAATTGAGTCTTCTCAAGGAATTGGGTAAAGTAGGTAAAATCCTTATTTGGGTATTTGAAGAATCAAGTTCTGCTAAGGAGTTTGGTAATGTTGGTAAGCTGGTTAATTTAGTATTATAACACTTGAGTTTCTTTAAGGAGTTGGATAAAAATGGTAGAAAGATTAATGAAGTATTAGAACAATTAAGTTCAGTTAAGGAATTTGGTAAAGTAGGTAAGCTGAAGATTTTAGTATTATAACAATTGAGATTCATTAAGGAGTCGGGTAAAGCTGGTATGCTATTTATTTGAGTTCTTGAACAATTTAGGTCAGTTAAAAAATTGGGTAAAGTTGGCAATCTATTTATTTTAGTATAATTGCAAAAGAGTATAGTTAAAGAGTTGGGTAAAGTCGGTAGTATGGATATTTGAGTATCAGAACAATCAAGTTCTATTAAGGAGTTCGGTAAAGTTGGTAAGCTGGTTATTTTGGTAGTATAACACTTGAATTTCTTTAAGGAATTGGGTAAAGTTGGTAGTATGCTTATTGGAGTATCAGAACAATCGAGTTCTGTTAAGAAGTTTGGTAAATTTGGTAAACTATTTATTTTAGATTTATAACACTTGAGTTTTTTTAGAAATTTGGGTAACGTTGGTAGGATAATTATTCGAGTATCAGAACAATTGAGTTTTTTTAAGGAGTCGGGTAAAGTTGGTAGGACAGATATTTGAGTACCTTTGCAATAAAGTTCCGTTAAACAGTTGGATAAAGTTGGCAAACTATTTATTTTAGTATAATTGCAAAAGAGTATAGTTAAGGATTTGGGTAAAGTCGGTAGGATGGTTATAGGAGTATCAGAACAATCAAGTTCCGTTAAAGAGTTTGGTAATGTTGGTAAGCTGGTTAATTTAGTGTTATAACACTTGAGCTTCAATAAGGAGCTGGGTAAACTTGGTAGGATAATTATTTGAGTATAAGAGCAATACAGCTTCTTTAAGGAGTTGGGTAACGTTGGTAAGCTATTTATTTCAATGTTATAGCACTTGAGTATTGTTAAGGAGACGGGTAAGGTAGGTAGGATAGTTATTTGAGTATCGGAGCAATAAAGTTTTGTTAAAAAGTTGGGTAAAGTTGGCAGGATGGTTATTTGAGAATAAGAGCAATCAAGTTCCGTTAAGAAGTTCGGTAAAGTTGGTAGGGTTGATATTTGAATATTCTTACAAACAAGTTTTGCTAATTTTCGATATCTTTGCAATCCGCCTAAGGAATTTAATATCTCATCCTTATTAGAATCCGTAATCGTTAAACTATCAATAGTATCATCAGTATCATCGTGAATAACTGATGCTTTATTATGCGATTCTGATTCTTTTGCAGTCATATTATTAAAATTTTGAACCATTTGATAGAACTCCCCATGAAATGAATCGTTAATACCGGAAGAATCATTAACGCCATTAAAGTAAGAATAATTATTCATAATTGCATTAAATTCATCAACGACTTTGTTCATGGTCGGACGATTTTCTGGCTCATTATCCCAACAATCTAAAATCGATAAAAAAATTTAAATGTCCGTAATCATAAAATTTATTTTCTTGATTAAATTTAAAATAATTTATTTACCAGTATAAATTTTTACATAACCCTCCGGAGTACCAGGAACGATGCTTTCTCTAAGTCCTTGCGAAATTTCAATAGCCAAACCAATGTCATATACTTCATCTTTAACATGAAAGGGAGGACGACCACTTGTTAGCTCCCACAAGAGCACGCCAACACTGTAAACGTCACTTTTTTCATTAAGTTTATATTGCTGCGATGTATTGTCAATTTTTCTTCTTTTAATAAAACTCTTAGGATCAACATAAGGAATCACACCAAAAACTTTGGGCTGATTATTTACTGCTTCTATCCTTTTTGATAAACCAAAGTCTGTTAGTTTAATAACGCCTTGATGGATTAATATATTACCGGAATGCTATGCATATAAAAAAAATTAAGTATCACAACGGGTAAAAGATTATTATTAATAACTAAAAAGAAATGTTCATGATAAAATAAAATTAATAATAAAGTTACCAAATCACGATGTACTATTCCTTCGTCATGTAAACTCGATACAGCGCAAGCCAATTGGAATCCCAAGTTGTATTTATATCCCCAAGAAAGTTTATCAAAATTATCCTTCAAATAGTTTCTGAGCGAACCGCCATCAGCGTATTCTTTTACCAACCAATAATTTTTCAATTCATTTTGGTTTTCTAATTTTTTTTTTTTACAAAAAAAAAAAAATAATAATAATAAAAATTAAAATATAAAAGTAAATATAAAACTATAATTAACCATTTTTTAAAATTACATACCTTGGTTTGATGATGTAATCCCCAAAAATCGGATGATGTTGCCATGAAAATTAATTTCCCGTTGAAATTCAAGCTAAATCATTATAAATAAATTTTAGTTTTGATGGTTTTAAACTAGATTAATATATATATTGTATCTTGATTACCTCACGAACAAGTTCTTTAACAGTGGCATCGTTAATGTTATGAAATGATTTTAATGCTAGTTGTTGTTTCGAATTTTTCCAATTTACACGATATATATTTCCAAAGCTGCCTGTACCTATCTTTTGAAAATTATTAAAATGTTTGTATTCATAGAATTTGATATTTTTTCTTAAAAAGTTTTCTTCATTCCACTCATTTGAAGATTTGACGTTTTGCATTTTTTCTTTATTTTAATTTTGAAACGTATATAGCGAGAAAAATGATAAAATTCTTGGAGAACAGAAAGAAATTCAACATGCAAAACATTTAAAATTTTCTGGGATCAGCTAGTATGGTCGCCAAATTTAGTGCACAATACTAAAATTCACAATCATATTGTTTACAATAATAAATAATATATTTGTTCCATGTTCTATTCCTATTATTCTATTGTGTCCTAGAATTGTGTAATGTACGGCATATAGTTAGAATTTTGTAGATCCTAAGAAATAGAAAGTAGATAATTTAATTAGTAATTTCCCCTTTCAATGCAACAATAACGAACCTTTAAATAAAATTAACGCAGAGCGCCGACGATTGAGGCAATACTTTATTTGCGTTGCATCTTTTTTAAATTCTGTCGTTGTTAATAATAATCCATTTTTACAATTAAACCTTCTGCTTACATTTCTTTATTTATAACCATGAACTGTGTGCAACAATATTGTTTTTTGATGATCGGCAAGTTACATAAACAATTCTTTGAAGCTAAATATCGTATTAAAAAATAAT
The DNA here is from genome assembly GCA_946474995.1 of Funneliformis geosporum. Classification (NCBI taxonomy): domain Eukaryota; kingdom Fungi; phylum Glomeromycota; class Glomeromycetes; order Glomerales; family Glomeraceae; genus Funneliformis; species Funneliformis geosporum. Next base: position 21,367 of record CAMKVN010000208.1, read on the forward strand.
TTTTTTTTATTATAAAATATAAAATTTCAAAATTTATGTAATAGACTATATAATTTAATCAATCATAGTTCATATATTAACAAGTTTTCGGATTTCGGATGCCATGGGAGCCTGCGATATGTGATACGTGATACGAGCTTATGATATTTTAAGCTTTTTGAAGGTTTTATTAACGAAATGTTTTTAAACCGGTTTGAGATAATCTTTTATATTCGTCTGAGACATTTTTATCGATCTTAATATCAAACGAATGGATATCTAATTGGTTTCATGAGAATGCCATACTCACGTATGCTTGGTCCGAAGCGAATTTTCGTCGATATTCAAGGTCGCGTGTGGTAACCCTATAAAAAAATTCTGTACAAGTTTTGTGTCAAAAAATAACCTGATGATTTCTGGACTATGTGGGATGTCAAAACATGAAATAACCATAACAAATAAAATTTTGAAAAATATCGTATATTTTACTATAAATCATTTATGTATATATTTTTATTTTTTTCACATTAAAATAATCTGTTCAATTTAAGCTTTTTGAAAAAAAATTTATTTTATAGACCGCAAAATACAAAAATATAGATATAGACAAGATTAAAAAAAAGAAAGACCAATAACTTGACCCCACAGTTATACTTATACTGTATATGAACATCTGATAATTTTTTTTTTTAAAAAAAAATTTCAATTAGATTAGTCAGAAAAATAAAGATTATTATAAATGTTCTTACCTGACGGTAATAGTCACATAAACTAAATTCATTAGGTGCCGCCTTTCTAATATTTCGCATTATAGTTGTACTAAATAATAAAAACTATAATTAAGTTGCAATTATTTTTTAAAACAATATTTACATAATAAAACATAGTTACTAAAAGTTTTAAATTCTATAATCTATTTTAAAATGTTTTAAGGTTAGAAAAAATTTGTTAAAATTTAAAATTTATGTATGATTATTTGCTTACTTTTTTGAAGTTTAGTTGATAATCTTCCAGAACGACATTCATTATCAAATTTATTAATTAATGAATAGTCATGTTCCTGTTTTTGCCTTTTGATAAAATATTTTGCAAATTTTCATCAATTTCGTCATTTTGGTGTTTATTCTTTTTTTGTTGTTGTTTCTTAAGTTGAATTTCTTGTAAATTGTCATCTTTATATATTTTTGTTTGAAGTTGCTGTTAGTTTAATGAAATTTCATGTAAGTCTTCATTACTATAATCTTTATATTTATTCAATTTTTGTTGCCAATGCTGCTGTCTTTTAGGTGAAATTTCTTGTAAATTTTAATTACTATGAACATCTTTATATTTCTTTTTTTATAGATGATACTGTTGCTTATTAAATTTCATTTCTTATAAATCTTCATGATTATATTCTTCTTTATATTTTTTCATTTTTTGTTGCTGAAGTGCTTTTTAGGTAAAATTTCTTGTAAATCCTCATCGCTATTATTTTCATTCATTTTTTGTAGTTTCAGCTGCTGCACATTTGGTTTTTCTTGATTTTTTTTAACATATGATAACAAATTATCTTGTATTAATGTGGACGAATTGTTAAAAGGTTTATTTCTAATCACCTTTTTTCCTTTATCCTTTGCTGAATCATATGATATATTAGAATCAGTGTGAGAGTGTCAGATTCAATATCTATAGGTGTAGATAATTGAAAGTGCAGTCCAATTTTATATATCTTTACTTATTAATAAATTAGAAATTTTACTTGAAAAACAATTAAATAATTTATTAATTGTATTAAATTGATTAATTTAAAATAATAAAACTAATATGAGGTTTTAAATAATAGAAATACCTTTTTGTATTGACGAAGTTATACTAGACTAATTTAAAAAAAAAATTTAATTTGTAAAATATATTTAAAAATAATAAATTATACATATCTTGGCTTGTATAAAAGAGTTATCAACTGATATTTTTGAATTTTCTTTGCTTTTTTGTTTTATTGAATTAAGCTATTAATAGAAAATCAATAAAAAAATCAAAAATTTAATATTATAACTTCTAGCAAAATAATAATAATTATTATTTTTAATTTAACAATATTATTATTCAAACTATTTTCTTCAGTAGATGAAGGTGATTCTGTAGTATTATTCTATATATTTATGATAAAAATAAGTAATAAAAATTATTCAAAAATTAAAATTTTATAAAATAATATATACCTTATTCTCTTTATTGATATTTTTTTTTTTACTTTTTTAAATTCTTTTGTTTTTTTATATCCACCTAAATTTCAAAAATATATTGAACATTAATATATAAAACTAAATGTAAAATTTAAATTTAAAATAGTTTATGCTTATTATTAATATAACAACGAATCATTTGCCGTATTTGAAAATAAAGGATTTTTTTCTTTAAACTAATAATTCAAATATTGGTTTAATATAATACATACAATATTTATATATATTTAAAATAAATAAATAAAAATATATACACTTACTTTAAAATAACTTTAAAATTTCTTCGATGTTCTTGATCCTTCCAAGTTTTTAATAAATCTAAAAGACCTGAATTTACCAAGTCACAAATATCACTCTAATAAAATTGTATTAGTATTTGTATATTTAGTTAATATATATGAATAAAAACCTTATAAGATAAAAATTCATTTTCTGAAATTTGTAGGGTTTCAGAAATATTTATATAATTAATATTTGGTAGTTTAAAAATTCTATTAATAATCAATACATGATTTTGTATTGAATCAGAAGTAATTATAGTAATAATAGGTAAGGACTTTCTTGAATATTGTTGCTATTAAAATTTAATTATTTAATAAATTTTATAAATAAAGTTTAATTTAATATTTTCTAATAATATTCCTTACATTTTTTGAAGTGTTTCTTGTAATTGCTCATTTTGTTTTTTAAGATTTTCTAACTCTTTTTCTAATTCTAATAATATAAAACAAAATAATATTAATTATTATAATTATAACGATAATTAATATATTAAAAGATATATTTACATTTAGTTTTTTCAGCTGAACTTTGTATATTATATTCAATATTTGCTAAATTTTTTTCTTGAATATTTTCTTGTAATATTATAATAATTTTGAGTAAAGTAAATTATAAAAAAAAGTAAAAGTTAAATAACAAACTTGTTGTTTAAATTATTTATAAATAAATTGAAAAATTAATATTAAAATACTTTATATAGTAATTATATTAATGAAAAAAAAATAGAATTTGATTGTAATTAAAAATCATGTAAAAATTTAAAAAATTATTTCTTACTACCTATATTTAGTAAAATCTTTTTATTATAAAAAAGATTAACAAATTTATTTTAAAGTTTAAACTATGTATTATATTTCTATATTTGTTAATACAATCATATCTAATTATATGCATCATTTCATATTATATTTAATCAAAAACTTTAAATTTTTTTTAATAATAATTGGCAATTTCATTTTTTATAAATATTTATTTAAATTTATATATTTATATACATATGTGTTAAAAATTGTTAAATATCCATATATTTTTATAATAAAAATTTTTAAATTTTAAAAAAAAAAAATTGAATAACTTTATTCCAATCAGTTACAAGGAGTTTTCAATTATATATTTCATTGAAAACATATAATGTTAAATATAATTTACTCATCCAATCACTTACGAGAAGTTAAAATTATTAGAAAAAATAATAAAAGATCAAATTATTTTATTTCAAATAATAAATCGATCTAAATTGTAATTAAATTAATTAATATTATATCATAATGTAGTTATAAACTTTTTAAATAAACTTACTTTAATTAATTTATTCATAAATAATATCATCATCATTTAAAATTATGGGATCTAAATTAGAAGAATACCAATCTCATTATATTCTTGAATATTATTTTTTTCATTAAGATTATCTATAAATTTTTGAAAATTACGTAATTCATTAGATTTTGATCATATATTTCTATATAAGGATTAGGTGATAAATCTCGTTCTGGAAAATTTTTTAGTGTGGGAAATGTTAAAGTTGATAATGATAATAACTTATATGCAGAAGGTGTTAGTGACTTCAAAAAATATTACAGGTTGGTTTTTGTTTTTATCTTGAATTAAGAAATTTAATACATATTAAATATATTGTAATTTTTTATTATTTTTGCTAATAATATTATAAATTAAAGTTAATATTATATATTGATTAAAATTAAAAAAGTTAAATTAATTTACACAAATATAAAGTATAGTTTTAATAAATGTAAATACATTATCTTTATTATATTATAATGGTATTGTTATTTCAATAAATTGTTTTGAACGATATAAATTACTTGCTAGCTGATCCAAAAAATTAACTTTTAGAATGTTTGCTATTAAATTATAAAATAAAAAAAATAAATAATTTAAAAATTTAATATTATTAAAGCAATTTTTTACTTATTATGTATTTATAATAAAAGTACATTGATTAATTTCATTAATTTATTAATATGATTTTCATTTAAAGATGGCCTAGAATTATATACTATTAATAAATTACGGTATTCAAATTCATCATTTCCATTATGATGATTATAACCATAATCAAAAATCCTTTTTTTGATTTTTTTTTAATGGTAGACCAGTTACTTCTGCTAATAAAAATACATTATTTTGACAATTTTTTATTAAAAGATCGGATTTTCTTCTATAAACCAATTTATCATTAAAATCATAAAACTTTTTTGAAAGTATTTTTTGAAGTTTTAATTCTATATTTTCTTTTTCTCCACTAAAAATAAATAAATTTTTAATTAATAAATAAATGTATTAAAATTTATTTATATAAATAATACATGTATTTTTACTTATAGTTGTACTTTTAAGTTATTGTTTAATCAATATAATATATGATTAAATATTTCGAAAAGAGTATTTGAAGTATATTGGGCTTCAGATATTTTAACAAGATACTCTTTATCATGTCAACAAAAATTTTTTCCTTATTATTAAAAATTTAAATTAAATTTTTTTTTTTTAAAAAAAAGTTTAAATTATATATGCAATGATTTTAATATAATTTTATAAATATGTGCTTCGATATATAGTGAGTATTTTTCTTTAAAAAGGGGTAATAGTAAAGTTAAAATTTTATGTTATTGATTAATATCCATCCATTTCAATAATTCTTATAAATACAATATAAATTTATCATTAATAAAATGATTTTCTTGATATGAAGTATATATAACATATATTTCAATCCACTTACTTTTAGTGAATAATTCATAATAATTTTCTCTATTTAATGTATAATCAATAATTTGTGATTGTATAGGTCTAATAATAAAAAATAAATTTTATTAATAATTAGAAATGCAATAAATTAATGCTTTATATTACTTACTCATAATACTTGGCTTTAATATTTTTATTAAATAAAATTTCCTCAAAAACAGAAAAAACATCTATTCCTGACTTTAGTTTCCATGTAATTCTCTAGTAAAATTAAACAAATATTAGTAATTATATAAATAAAAAATAATTTAATTACAACTTTTATTATTTCATTACCTCAAATTGAATTAAATTCTTTGATTTATTAGTATGAATTTCTTTAAAAGAAATTAATGGGATCCAAGTTTAAATCCTTTATTAAACTTTAATATTACTTCATAACTATTGCATTTAATTTCACATCACCATCCATTTATAAATATAGATTTTTTATTTTTTTACTCTTTAAAAAAAAAAAAGCATTTAATAATTTTTATATTATAATTATATAAATTATTTATTTACCATAAATTCAATTTTTATTTCATTTGCTTTTTCAGTATTAAAGGTTTTATAGGATTCTATAAATCTATTAAAATAACCATTTTCAATTCTTTCATTAAAAATAAAAGTAAATTTGTTTGTATATTATACCAATAATTTAGAAAGTTAAATTGAGTCCAATCTGTAAATTCATGTAATTTAAAATACTCATTTTCTGGCCTATTAATTTTTTCTCTTTTTTTTATTATACTGAAAGTAATAATTTTTTTACAAATTAAAAAATCAAGAAAACAAATATTATAGATAATGGATTTTTATTTCTTTTTTTTATGTATTTTACAAATTTTTACATTTATGATAAATTATGTCTTTATTAAAAATTTAACGACTTAACAAAAATTTCTTTATTATAAGTAAATTACACTAAAAGTTTATTTATACTCATACTAAAATTAAGAAAATTTTTATATAAAATAAGATTTATAAATAGATTTAAACTGGATTATTTCCAGTTTTAATATTGAAATATTATTCAAATTATTAAAAGTCAAAAAAATAAAGTTGGAAATTATTATTATACTAGTTATAAACCTGTTTCTTTGATAATGGAATATACATATGGGAGTTTGTCAATAGAAAAGAAGAAAATCTAAAAAAAAATAAAATTTTACTTCATATGCTAAATATGATTTTTTTAGTAAAATAAGTTCACATTTAACTTTAACTCATAAAAATATTTTTTTTAGATTTCCCTATTTCTATTGATAAGCTTTCATATAAGAATAGATATAAATAAATAAATTTAATGTAATATGTATCATATAGACTATTAAACATTTAATTAGTTCTTAAAATAGTAGTATTTATATGATTTTTATACAAAAGTTAATGATTGTTAAGATGATATTTATTTTTAAAAAAGGATTTTTTTAAAAAAAAATATACTTGGATTAATAAATAAAAAAAATATTGTTAGAAATAGAATTTTATTATTTTTTTTTTTTTTTAAATACAGATAAATTATTTTTTAAGTTAAAAAAATAAAAAGCTTTTTACTGCATCAGATTAAATAATATTTATTATAAAAATATGATTAATTTTTTATTTGTAGGTCTTTGCAATAAATTTGCCTGCAATTTTTTAATGCATTATACAAATTGTATTTTTGATAATTATGAAATAAGAATATTTAGTTATTTTTAAAATTTTATTAATAAATCAAAAATTTTTTCTGGGGGATCGAGTCCTTTCCAAACCTCTCCTTCTATAGTCTTTTTTTTTAATTTTATTTTATTATTTATTATTTTTATTTTATTTAAAACTTTTACGAATTAAACTTATTAAGTTTACAGATAAATTTGTTTACATTAATAAATGAAGGAATAATTATCACAAGCAAATTTGCTTGTAAGCTATTTGTGATATAATTTACTTATTGCATAAAAATTTAATATGCTAAATTTTACAATCAAATTTGATTGTATTATAGATAAAAGATCATAGTATTATATTTTAATAATTTTTGTTATATTTAATATATTTTATTATAATAATTTAATTTAAAAATATTTGTAAATAAATTTGCATATATTATATATAAAGGAATATCATTAGGTTTAATTTAAAATAATTAGAGATATTAATTATTAATTATATAGATGCAAATTTATTTAATTATTTGCTATATTTTATAAGAAAAAAGTTTATTACTATTAAAAAAAAGAAATATTATGAAAATCTGAAAAAAATATCATCAGAAGGGTTTTGATTTGTAGTATATCTTAGCAAATAAGCAAGAAAAGTTTACTTCTATTAAAAAAAAGAAAAAATATTAAAAATCTGAAAAAACAATCCTGATTTATAGTATGTATACCTTAACCAATAGGCAAGAAAAGTCAACTTCTATTAAAAAAAAGAAAAATTTGTAATTTAAATAATAATCATCTTGATTTATAAACTTATCTTAACTAATAACAAAAATCCACTTCTATTAAAAAAAAACTAGTAAAAATCTAAAAAACTACTACCAAAATAATTCTAAAAAGTTATATAACTTATTCAAAAGAAAGAAAGATCCTTTATTAAAAAAAAGAAATTAATGAAAATTGAGAAAAATATATTATTAATAAAAAAGAAAAAACTAACAAAAAAGAAAAAAATAAAAGAGACAATTTCTAATTTATTAAAAAAAGATTAAATATATATAGTCTATTATTATATTCAATTTACATAGTAAACAAATATGTATAAAAAAGTTGATAGAATTAGAAATGATGATATTTATTATTGATTGATAAAATTCATATTTAAATATGAAAATTGACTTTGATTTATAATATTTTATTTTCTAATTTTATAATAATTTGGATTGTAATCTAAGAAAATCAGGTTCTGAGAAATTTTTGACTAAAATTGATGTCTTATTACATTTGGTCTAAATGTAATAAAAATTAAAATGCAATTAAAATCTTATTTTTGATAAAAAATTCTCAAAACTTGATTTTCTTAGATCACAAATTTATAATAAAAAAATAATATATAAAAAATGTATATAAAAAAGTTTATAAATTAAAGTAAGATAAGAAATATATTCAGATTTTTTAAATAATTATTTTCTTATATTATTACAATATTTTATTTAAAATAATATTATATTATTACATAAAATTATTATATTGTAAATATTAACTATATAAATTATCTTTTAATAAGTATATACTATAAATAATATAGTAAATATTGCTAAATAAATTAATTTTAAGAATTTTTTGATAAAATTAAATCCTATTACATATTATTAAAAATTAAAATGCAATAAAAATTCTTAGAAACTGATTTTTTTAGTAATCACCCTATAAAACTATTACTTAAAATGTTTATAGTTATATAATATATTATAATTACAAATCAATTAAATTATCAAAATACTTATGTAATGTATTATAAGTTTGTTAAGTTTGTTTAATTTAAAATGTATATTAATTCAATATTTTGAGAATTTAAATCATATGGGAGCTGATCTATTAAAAGTGGGTTACGAGACATAGTAAATCATATGATCTGTACCTCAATTTTAATAGAATACTATCCATATCATCTTATGACAAATTGATAAATACTCTAGAAAAAATCTAATCTATACAAAGCATTATTGCAGTATGTGTATATTTATCTTTAAGATATTTACTCACAATTTTACATATCAAGTATAATAATAATTAACCAAGTTTCTCAAATTCTAAGCTAATAATAAGAAATATTAGGACTGTCTTTTAATTATATAGTTCTTTGTTATATGAGATGCATCACAAGAATTTATTTTATTACTTATTAGAAATCTTAAAATGAATTCGTGTCACGTGATTTATTTCAAAGGTTGATATAATTACATTTTTCGAAAGTTTTGTTAGGTGAAAGCAAACTAACTCCTCATATAAAGAGAAGTTTTAAATGACCTCATTAGCTTCCAACTAGTTGATAAAAGATAATTCAAACTTATAATCAGTTAACCTTGTCAAAGATCTATATTCAAAAAAATTGAATCGAAGCTGCGTCTTCAAAAAAAAATTGGCATCTCATGATTGGCTTAATGGTTTTTTATAAGTAACATAGAACATCAAAGATCAACATCACATCAATTGAAACTTTATCCAAACAACATGAGCAAAATTTTTTTATCACTTAATAACGACAACGTATTTTCTGGCATTATTCCAAACGAAACATATTGGCATAATGACATTAGCAATTTACAATCAAGTAGGTTGAACACGATATACTTAGAATGGGCGATACTACTTCTAGGATGGTATATTATCCTTTCCGCAGTCCCTAACTTGTGGATAGACTATGATTTATGGAAAGAATTTGTCGAGCGCGACACGACCATCTCTCGGCCCCTGAAAGATATTAAAAGAAGACAGCAGAAGGCTGAAGGTACAACCTCGTTGCTACATCAACTAAAAATTTCCCAAACGAAACTTCTTGATTCAGACTCACATCAAAGTACGGTAATAGAAAATCGGCGAAAGTCGCCCAAAAAACTTGCTACAAATATCGAAAGAAATATTTTAACTGTAGAACAAAAAGATTTCACTACTCAGTTCAGCAATATTAGGGACGAAATTGGTTATTTTTTAGAAAATAAATTTACCTTAGACGAAATATTGTCTTATCAAGCCAAAATGTTGAGATATCGAAAATTCTCAACTAGATCTTAACTTCGACCAAATAATTGAAGCAGCAAAATGAATGCCGTCCCTTAACAATATTTAAAAGAAAGAACATAGTTTGAATCTCCGACTTTCTAACCTTAAATTAATCAACCTTTTCTAATACAAGGATACAATCAAGACCTAAAGCTGAATTATTTTAGACAGAAGATCTCGTCTTTAGAAGATAACTCTTTCTGAGAAGTTTACGAATTACTCTTAACCACTTTCATGTCATTATGAAACCTATACATTTTAATTTCTGATTCTTCGAATACAACACACGAAAGCAAATTGCTGCTATATTATGGCGACCAGCGAATGGACGAATATTAGAACGCGTAAAGCGATTCAAGTGATACAAGATTATCCGATTATAGGAAACCAAGAGACCAAGGATCGTTAAAAATTATTTTCTCAGGTTGAAAATTGAAATTAAAAAAAAGAATTTCCTTTGGCTCGAAAACTATATATTCTCGAAAAAGAAAGGATGAATGGGCGCTTATTTTCATTCAATTTAGTACTTGGATTAAAAATGCCTTGATAGATAGATTCCTTGGGAATCATCAACTATCTACTTTACAATCCTGGCTATTGAATTTCTATAGGTATTCTTAGATTCTTGAAAATTTTTCTGGGGTGTTATTATGGCTTGTATCTTCTTCATTCTATCAATTCTCAAAAGAATACGATCCGAAATATATTTCTGGTAGTTCCATCAAATCTGCTATACGACGTCGATACTGAAAAAGAAACTATTTACTACACTCATTGATAATGTGGGTTTATTAGAATTCTGAGACTTATTATTTACTTTATACTATATCGGGTAATAAAGGAATTTGGAGACACATCGAAAGAATATACAAAGATTTTAAAATTTCAACGAGCTTTAAAATGTTGTAAAAGGTATATTATCTAAAAGCAAATGAAATTTATTCCAATTCATTTTTTAATCAAATACACAAAAAAAAAAGTCATACATATTTAGCGTCATCAAAAGTTATCTATCAGACACATATCTCACGCCGAATCTTGTTCAAATATCGATAATTACAAGGTGCGTTTTGTCATTTTCAAAATATTTGTATGATCAAAAATTATGCGCGATTTCATAAACTAAATCTCACTTTTTTTTAAAAAAAATAATTTGATATCTAGAAGAGATTCGTGCACGATTCGTCAAAACTTATCGAGGTTCTTATAGAAGAAATGCAATGTCTCAAAAGAATATTTTCACAATTAGAATCATATTTTTTCGAAACGTTAATGTACCATCAGCAGCGTGATGGCGCGAAAATTTTAAAGTAATTGGGGAGCAATGGAAAGATAACAAGCTATATCAAATGCGGGATAACTTGAATTTTATACTTGTAGTTGTAGAGAGAAAACCTTGGTGACGGGGTCTATTAAAATTGAAAAGCACTGTAGAATAGCAAATGATGCATGCGTTTATATTAAGCATTTTTACATATAATTCTTTTTTATTTTTTAATAATATGATATGTCAATACAACGATTATTTTATTCATTATTAATAATGAAAATATTCAAGCGAAGCAAATTTTCACTTTTCATTTATTCTTTTTCGGCCGAATTATGTTTTTTAAATCCTCTTATGGTTTCTTTCTGATAAACGTTGGTAAATAAAATAAATAATCTTTCAAATACAATTGGCCCAAAACTTTATAAAAGAACACTTGTTGCAATTTACAAAGTTTCAATATATTTCCCTTCCCAATTGCAAATTTTTGGATTGGTTGGATAAAAATTTCCATTTCACAAATATCTTGGAAAATAATAATGAAAATGTTTTAAAAACTATGACCTAAAATCAGTGATGGTTTAATTGATTTTGCTATGCAACTTTGAATCATTTAATGCAATTCATTGTGTGATTTGGCCTCATCCTGTGCCAGTTGTCCCATCGTGACTAGCCAGCAAAGCTTCCATTAACACCCAAACGTATAACAACTGAGATTATAATTACAACTAATTTGACTTACATATCCTCTGAACCCATCAACTCAAAAAATTTATAAAATTTAAAACACACACACCAACACCAACTCAACACAAAGAAAGAAAATAGCCTTACTACTACATTCATAGGAATATTGGAATAAAAACAATCAAACGACTCTATTTAAGTTCACAGCTAAGATGCTAGGTAATCCCAAATCACTAATTTCTAATATCGGCTCTTCAGTATTAATGTTATTATATTAGTACTGACAAATTAGCAAGGATTAATATATTGTGTGATTATATTTTTTAGTTTATTTATTGTTCTTTAGGTTGTCAACCTAACAAGTTTTTTTACATGAAAAAAATAGTCTATGTTTGAAGGGTGAATCGTTTGACTATTTTTGATTTGGTAAAATACAAAAAGGCATTACGAATAATTTAAAGATTATTTATTTAGTTAAAATGTATAAATTTTTCAATTCAGATTATATTAATAATTAATGAGCTATAAAAGGAATAATTATGTATTATAGAATTAAGTCAAAAAATATTTTAAGCTTCGTTCAGAATTTAATGATTATATAAAGAAGTTCTTTAATTTACCTTGACGTGATTAAATAACGGGTCAAATAATTAAGAAATAATAAGCTTTTATTAAATAAAAATGGGGTTTAATTGTCCGAAGCGTAAGCGTCCGGTTAGAGCTGAAACTATGCATGTGGGTGGTGTCTGTCACGACGCGTGATCTGCCAATCACATTTCTGTCAATACTTAATTTTTTCAGTTTTTCGTAACTATTTAAAAAGATCAACGTGACGCAATTATAGAATACGATTAAATTATTCTAATAAAGTTAGAAATTGATAATTTTTAATTTAGTAATACAGACGTTTTTTTAATTAATCATATTTTTAACTTTATAAATAAACAGTATTAAAGATATTTGTATGTTGAATGCTTCGGACGCTCCTAACGGTTCCCGTTACCTAGTGCTACGTAAGCTTTCAAACTTTAGCTACGTAATATATGTTAAATTAAAAGGTTTTAATGTATTTGAAAATCCGGAAATGCCAGTGACTTTATTTAAATAATTTCGTATTATATTTTAAAGAGACGATTAAAATCATTTTCGTCAAAATATCATCTCAATATATCAACAAAACTTCATATTTTTACGTAGGTTAGAATCAAATTTTGCAGGCGTCTCAAGATTCCATCACCAACTATCTATATTATCTATTATATATTAGCTCTAAATTTTTTTATATTCCCAATGGCCCTCAGAAGATGAATTTTGCCCAATCTGCAGTAAATAGAAAATTAAATTTGGTATGGACTTGCATAACATGCAATACCAAAATTTTTGTCGTATTTTACAATGCGATATTCATTGACATGAATGAAGCATAAATAAACAATATTATAGTAATTAACAGTCGATAATATGGAAGTAGAAGATGAATTCTGCCTTGCTGCTATGAATTTGGAAACACATTGTACTATAATTAATGAACTACCTGAAAACGAACAAAGGAACATCGAGAAAGCCTAAACAACTGGTTTATAATTATTTTCCTGATAATATTACACTTGATTTGGTAAAATAGAGAATACTGCAGCTGAAAAGCTTAGCAGTCAGCAATGGAAGATTAAGGAAATTTCGACACTTAGATTTTTATTCCTCTGTACTCCTGCTGTAAAGGTTACTAAAATTTTTAAATGGTTATTCATGACTCTTTCATAGAAGTAATGCTTTTCTCTTTAACCATAAACTTTTATAATAAAAATTATTAAGTATTATGTTAGAATCTTATATTTACCTTCAAAAAATTTTTTATGTTAAAAATTTAATATTTAAAGAAAAGTAAATATATTATCAAACTCATTAAATTTTGATAAATTCCTAATTACCTTTAATTTAATAATCTTTAGAGCAATTAATTTGATAACATATAAGATTTTAAAATATCAAATAAACAGTTTTTATTTCAATAAAGCGTTGAAACTTTGTTAAAATAACAAACATAAATCACAATTAATTTTGTAATAGCGATAGAGTAATAGTTAAAATCAGTATAAAATAATTAACTATGTTTAAATAAAAATAAATGTATAATTAATTAATTATGAGTAGTAATACACGTAATTAAACAAATCCGTTATTATGGTTTGTCATAGAACGAAAAAAGAAATTTAAAATCTAAAAAAAAACCATAACTATATTCAATCGACGCAGTTCTCAATACAAATAAATTAAATAAATTATAAAAAATATTGCAGCCCGAAAGCAATCCAACCTGAGAAAGCAAGAAAAAGCTTAATAAACTTGATAATGAACGTCGTTCTGGAAGATTGTCAATAAAACTTCAAAAAAAAGTAAGCAAAAAATCATACATAACCTTATGGAAAACTTGTAATTATATTTTATTCTTAAAGCATTTTTTCATGTTAGCACATAATTTGAAACACGCATTTAAGTTTGAAGCAAATATTATTAGCTTAATTAAAATTTGTTTACGCAACCAACTAGAGGTTGGAACAGAGCCCACGGGTTCGTGCGATGCAAAATTAAAAATTATGCATTTTAAAATTACTAAAAATGCAAAATATGCAAAAA
>CAMKVN010000209.1:0-35904 GCA_946474995.1 Funneliformis geosporum
TTAGTTCCATAATTGTTGCTAATAATGAGATGGTTACTATGAAAATTATAATCGCATCAATTGGAGGAACTGTAGGCGCGTTTATAATTATAACATGTGGATTTTTATTTTATAGATGGAACAGAAATAGGAATGAACAACCTGGATTCATTAATGGGGAGCAACATAATTTACCTGGAAGTATTGTTGAGAATAATTATAATAATTATATAGCGTAATGACCTAATCATACATTAACTTTAATTTTTTAAATTTTGCCAATGATTAAATTTTTTTTAATTTATACATTTCCTATTAAATTGATTTAGTACTTAGTATGTTTGAAAGTATTTGAATTTTGCTGTGTATCTTAGGATTACAAATATTATTATTTCAAATTTTTCTATAAATAATAGTTTTGCAATGCATTCTATTAAAATAATAGATTTGACTTACTAATATTTTATATTAATTCGAAGAATGAGCTCAATATAATGATCGCTAATCAACACAAGTTTAAATAACTATTTTTCATATGTAGTTTAGATAAATTTTTTAAAAAAAGCTAAAATATTTTTAAAATGAAATGTTAATAATAATTAATAATTTTGTATTATTTAAATTTACAGAAGAAATTGTTAAATCATCCTAAAAATATAAATTACAGTTAGAACTACAACTAATATATATTGACATTTTTATTAAAAACAAATTTAATAAAAGAATATAATATTCTTATATATCACATTTTGGCCCTAGTTTTATTGATAAATATTTATTCTTTTATGATTTCTGAATATAACAAAAATAAAGTCCAACAAATTTAGTAGAATTTATCTCTTAAAACTTCATTTTACTCATTTAACAATTTATTCTTCTTTAATCTAAAATTAATAAAGATGACCTGACCTTCAATTAAATTAACTTTATTTTTTTCTTGATTTAACTTAATAATTCGCATTCGCTAACAGGAAGTGAAGTTTATGTTAACTTAACGATACGATCTACAAAAAATCTATACTGATAAAACTTTCTTTTCACGATCATTATACCATTGTTATTTGTAATAAATTTTGCTAAATTAAAGCTTTAGAATTATTTTGATGTTAAGCTTAAACGATATGTGGCCAAATCGCAAATGTCTTCCGGCCAATTTGCGCTCCTGGCCAATATGCATCCGGCCATTATGTTTCATGGACAAAAATGCTCCTGGACAATGGTTTTAAGTATAAAAGAGGTGAGATTTCACTTGTTTTAATAGTATGTTCCCTAGATGATAAATATAGATAGCATTATAGCATATATCTCTATTCCCTAACGATAATGAAAACATATAATAAAATACGTATCTAATATAAAGCGCCGACGATTGAGGCAACAACTTATTTAAGTTTTTTTTACATTCGTCATTTTATCGAAAATCAAAACTTATCACTTTTTCCTATATTTTTTTTAGCCTATTGAATAACAAAAGTTTATATGTAAAAAAAATCACATGTTTTACATTTTAAGTCGGCATATGCGTTGCTAATCTATTGGCATCATCACAACAGAATTAAATAATATGTAAATAAAAAAGGGGATCTACTCTACTCTTTGTTCTCTTTGTTTATAGTGGCACTATAACATCTTGTGAAATGAAATTTTCCAAAAAATGGATTGTTATTTAAATTTCTTTTTTTCGAATGTTTATTTTTTAAAAAAACTAATTGCAATAATGGCATATAAAAAACGCAATTTGCTTATCTTGCTCATTTTTTTGTTAAACGATTTATTCTTTAAAGTTGGGCATTTACTCCTTAAGGACGTTTAGCTCATTCTACTGCCCTTGTTGAAAATAAGCTGTATTTTTTTGGCGGATGTGTTGATATTACTAAATCATGTACAAATCAAGTGTTTTATCTCGATTTATCTCAGTCTTTTAATTTAGCTGCTCCACCTTGGGTTTCTCTCACGCAAAAGGCCGGTATACCATTCAAAAGTTGCTGGGAACTACTTTATTTAATGATAAAGAACAAAGTATTTATTTATTCGGTGGGTTAACACTCAATAATTTAAATAAAGATGAACTTTTATCAAGCCTTTATTTTATGTATTTAAATTCCTTATCGTGGCATGCACCTGTTGTCGAAGGAACATCACCAGAAAGACGCAGAAATATTCGTGGTATTATTTATAATACCGGAAATATATATATATTGGGTGGATTTGTAGACAAGGCTCTAGGTTCTGAAACGATATCATATTTCAATAATATGTCATCCTAAATACAGCAGAATTATCATGGTTTATCGTTCCAGCTAGAAAACCGTATCATTCTTATACTACGACACTTTTATCTAATGGAGTTATTGTATATATTGGTGGTGTAGAGTTAATTGAGAAAAACAAACAGTAATTGATATTAAATATATTTATTTATATGATATAAAGTCCCATATTTGGTCAATGAATGTATGCATCAATATTATTATATTGTGTTATAAATATTTAAATAGTTAACAGTATTTATTTTTAGATAGCAAAAGATTCAAGATCGCTTTGGACATACTGCAGTCTTAAGTATAATTATAATTTAATGTTTATATAGTATTTAATTTATTTATTTATTTATTTCCACTTTTTTTTTAAATAGCTCCTGATGGTAAAATCCTTATCTATGGAGGTACTAAAGGCTTAGACCTAATGCAAGTTGCTCCAAATTTGATTGTTTTAAATACGGAAACCGAAAAATTTGAATTTATGGTGCCACCAGTTAATGGACAGCTTCCACCATCTCTTACAGCTCATACAGCTGATATTTTTGGAAATTATATGATTTTAGCTTTTGATAGGTAATATTTTACATTGCTTTATTGAAATATTTCAAAACTTATAATTTATTTTAATGTATTTCGATAGGAAATATTACACAACCAAATGCCAGTCCATTACTATTAGAGAATTCTAATATTTACATAATGGATATTAGAAACTATACGTGGGTTAATTCATTTGAGGTAGCAAGTGCAAACATAACGACAAATTCTGGATCATCAAAAACGCAATCATCGCCAATTAGTTCCATAATTGTTGCTAATAATGAGATGGTTACTATGAAAATTATAATCGCATCAATTGGAGGAACTGTAGGCGCGGTTATAATTATAGCATGTGGAATTTTATTTTATAGATGGAACAGAAATAGGATTGAGCTAGATCCAGGAGAACATAAACTACCTGGAAGTATTGTTGAGAATAATTATAATAGTCCTGGATTCATTAATAGGGAACAACATAATTTACCTGGAAGTATTGTTGAGAATAATTATAATAATTATATAGCGTAATGACCTAATCATACATTAACTTTAATTTTTTAAATTTTGCCAATGATTAAATTTTTTTAATTTATACATTTCCTATTAAATTGATTTAGTACTTAGTATGTTTGATGTATTTGAATTTTGCTGTGTATCTTAGGGCAATTACAAATATTATTATTTCAAAATGAAAAATTTAAAGCTGGAAGGTGTTCGTTAATTTTTCTATAAATATATTTTTGCAATGCATTCTATTAAAATAATAGATTTGACTTACCATTATTTTTATATTAATTGGAAAGAATGAGCTTAATATAATGATCGCTAAGCAACACAAGTTTAAATAACTATTTTTCATATGTTTTTTAGATAATTTTTTTAAAATAAGGTAAAATATTTTTAAAAATGAAAAGTTAATATTTAATTTTACAGAAGAAATTGTTAAATCATCCTAAAAATATAAATTACTGTTAGAACTACAACTAATATAAGAATATTATATTCTTTTATTAAATTTGTTTTTAATAAAAAATTCAATATATATATTTCACATTTTGGCCTTAGTTATATTGATAAATATTTATTCTTTTATGATGTACTGAATACAACAAAAATATAGTCCAACTAATTTAGTAGAATTTATCTCTTAAACTTCATTTTATTCATTTAACAATTTATTCTTCTTTAATCTAAAATTAATAAAGATGACCTGACCTTAAATTAACTTTATTTTTTTTCTTAATTTAACTTAATAATTCGCATTTGCTAGCAGGAAGTTTATGTTTACTTAACGACATAACGTTTAAGCTTAATAACATCAAAATAATTCTAAATCTTTAATTTAGCAAAATTTATTACAAATGACAATGCTATTAACAATTGTTCAAGTGGTAAATTACCTCTTTACGAAATTAAGAGGTGACAATAGAAAGTAAAATCAAATAAATATTTAAGGTATATAAAATATGTTTAAAAATATAAAAATATTATTTATATCGTTATATCGTTTTAAAATTTTTCTGAATAATAAACTAGGGAACGGGATCCGTTCAAAGTCCAAAG
Organism: Funneliformis geosporum; assembly: GCA_946474995.1. Classification (NCBI taxonomy): domain Eukaryota; kingdom Fungi; phylum Glomeromycota; class Glomeromycetes; order Glomerales; family Glomeraceae; genus Funneliformis; species Funneliformis geosporum. The sequence goes on from CAMKVN010000209.1 coordinate 4,344, forward strand.
CATGGTATATAAATTATAATATTATATTTCACATGATTAATTATTTTGTAACACAAAAGTCATAACACGTGATAACGAAAACAAAATGTCATTGGTTATCACGCTTGCCAAATTTGGACGGACAGAACGACCTTGCATTTAAATGACCTAGAAGTAAAATGTCCTCCGCTATGCTTCGGACAATTAATAATAATATTAATTGACTTTTTTTTTATATTTTTTTACAATTTATTTTTTAAAATAAAATTAATAAAATTAAAATTTTTATTTTTATCATTTAACATTTAATTCTTGTTAAATTTGAAATAAGTGTTAAAATTGAGCTCATGCTAGTATATATGTTGATTATGGCAAATATGTAACATTTCGGAGTTTTAGTTAATTTCCTATATTTTAAGTTTATTTTAACTAGCATTTATATTGTTTATATTATTTAATGCGAAAATGCGTAGTTTATAATTTAGTATTGAAAATTATTTACAGAAAAAAAAGAATAGAGTCCGAATCGTTGCGAGTCTTGGTGATAGACTGACGGATTTCTAATATCTAATAAAAACACATATTACACTTTTAACCCTTCATCTTGTCTTCATATAGACTCCGCTTGTGATAACCTACGTTATTAATGATATATTACCAGGATAAAGAATTCCGGAATATTATTACATTGCAGATGGTTTCGGTACAATCCCAGGGTTAACACTGGTCGAATTTCGGTTTATGTAAATTATGCCCGAATATTTTTAGATTTCCAATTTTGCAAAAAAAAAAAATATCCATTTTTTATCTCATTATGACAATGATGTTCCCCTAGTGTTTGAGATGCAGTGTAACATTGTTAAGTTTTTTCAAACAAAGGAATATTTATTTTAATATTAAATAAAACCTTTCTATTCTTTCTATTTTGCCAAATATTATCAAAAAAATAAAGTAATTTTCTTTAAATTAATCAAATTTATTTGAAATCATGACTTACAAACTTTTTAACTTTATTCTTATATTAAGTTATTTATTCTTAAGAGTTTATTCATTTATACCTGAAGGACGTTCGGCTCATTCTACTGTCCTTATTGACAATAAGCTGTATTTTTTTGGAGGATTTGTTGAAAATGCTAAGTCTTGCACAAACCAAGTGTTTTATCTCGATTTATCTCAATCTTTTGATCTGATTGCTCCACCATGGGTTTCACTTACGCAAAATGCCGGAATACTATTCAAAAGTTGCCGGGGAACTGCTTTATTGAATGAAAAGGAACAAACTATATATTTATTCGGTGGATTAATGCGCAATAATTTAAATAAAGATGAATTTGTATCAAACGTTCATTCATTAAATTTAAAATCCTTATCGTGGAATGTGCCTAATATTGAAGGAACCCCACCTGAAAGGCGCAGAAGTATGAAGGGTGTTATTGATAATACCGGGAAAATATATATTTTTGGTGGATTTACTGGACCTACGTTAGGTTCAGAAACAATAATACGTTACAATGATATGGTCATCCTAGATACAGCTGAATTATCATGGTTAATCATTCCAGCTAGTAAACCGTATGCTGCAAATTCTTATACCGCAACATTATTGTCTAATGGAGTTATTGTATATATTGGTGGTACAGAGACTCGAGAAGCTACTGCAACATCGATTGACATTAAAATCATTAACCTTTTTGATACAAAGACCTTAACTTGGTCAGTGAAAGTATGTATTAACATTACAAAGTTTAATAAAATTATGAATAAAATTTAAATAGTTAATATCAATTTATTTTTATAGATTGCAACAGCTTCAAATATAATTTCAAATCGTTTTAGTCATACAGCGGTTTTAGGTATTTAATAATTAATTAATATTTCAATTATATTTAATAATTAGCCTTTTCTCTATTAAAATAGCTCCAGGTGATAAAATCATTGTTTATGGTGGTTCTAAAGGTAGCAATAATTTACAAGTTCTTCCAGATTTGTTTTTTTTAAATATGGAATCAGAACAATTTGAGTTGACGGTGCCAAAAGTTAATTCAAATGTTGGTCAGGTTCCATCTCTTACTGGCCATTCAGCTAATCTGGTTGGACATTATATGATTGTAGCTTTTGGTAGGTAAATAATAATTACATTCCTTTTCAAAACCTTTTAATTCATTTTAATGTATTTCGATAGGAAATATTCCACAACCAAATGCCGATCTATTGCCAATAGAGAATTCTAATATTTACGTAATGGATATTAGAAACTATACGTGGGTTGATTCATTTGAAATAGCAAGTGCGACTAAATATGACTCATCAACACCACAATCATCACCAGCTAATGTTGTTACAAATAATTCTAATAGTACAATTAAAATTATATCCGCATCAATTGGAGGAACTGTGGGCGCAGTTATAATAATTGCGTGTGGATTTTTAATTTATAGATGGAATAAAAATAGGATTGAGCTAGATCCAGGAGAACATAAACTACCTGGAAGTATTACTCAAATTCATCATAGTAGTTATATGATATAATAATATCATTTATATTTATTCAGTAAAAAATTAACTATTAAATTTATCATTTATGAGAATAAATTTCTTAGTTCAAGGTTTATTATTATTGTCGCTTTCAATATTGAGACAAAATGCTTATTTTCGGCTAAATTTTGAAAAATTAAAAAATTTCAAAATTATTTGTAGTGCAGATTTTGCATTAAAATAAATGCTATTCATTTAACATTTATTTCACATATCAAACGAAAGCATATTGTCAAACAAAAGCTTCTAACACTTAGGTTTCAAAACGTACTTGTTCTTCATATTCTGTTGGATAAAGTAAGCAATAGATAATTATGCGAAGCACAGTTTTTATAAAGGCTTTAAAATAAGTAAAACCCTTTGTCTATGAAGAGTATGGAATTTGAACAGCTTCTACAAAGTCTCAAGATAAATGATTTTCAAAATCTTGAGAATTAATAATACCTGATCGTAAAGAATTTTGAAATTCTCATGCTATTTTAGAATTTGCTACACAATTCCTAAAAAAAATTTAAATTCAACAATTATTAAATAAAGTATAAAATTTTTTTAAAAAAAATAACTAAAGTTTTCTCTTTCTAATTGAGTCCAAAGAAAATATCTATTCTATTCTTCAATCTTTTGTTCAACTTCTGACGCTGATCACATTTATGCAATAACTGCATAGTTTTGCACTTGAAACACAAATCACTATGTGATGATATGAACTTTATATCTGAAATAATGTTCAAACACTTACTATGTATTTATATGTATTAGTATTATTTTCTATAATATCAATATATGATTGCCAAAGTAAAGCATGATTTTCACTTGCTAGTAAATTATTAACTGCACTGCAGTAGTTTCCTTCTAAAAAATAACGGCCTAATTATGAAATATTAATTATTTTTTTTAAAAAAAAATTTTGGTAAAAATGCACTTAGTAAAAGAAATCCACGAATGTTTGCATTATTGGTTATAAATGTTAAAATTATTAAAACAGTCTCAAAGAATATAGAATTATTACTTTTTTAGTTAAACTATATGTAATTAAAGCAATATCATTTTCACTAAAATACTTGTGTATTGCTTTTCATTTCTTTTTCTAATCCTATAAATCATTAAAAAGCCTTTATGCATATTTTTAATTCCTTCAAAATAATAGTTACTAGTTAAACACATTTTGTTTATATTTTTTTCAGTCTTATTTATTTAAATATTACTATTAAGCATTCCTAAGATTCCTAAGATATCTATATTTTACTAATTTTTATCTAATTTTTGAAATAATTTAAATTTTTTTATACTTGTATTATCATTAATAATATTATTAATTAGACATAACAAGAAAAACTTTCAAGTTTTTTTTGAAATGCCTCAAGATGTTGATCTGTTAATTTGTCATTAAATTCTTTTTAAACTTCAGTTATTTTACTTTTTTCATTATTCAATAAACATTTATTTCAAATTAGCAAAAATTGTGATTTGAATATCTGAAAAATTGATGAAACTTTATCATTATTATAGTTATCATTAATGTTAATTAAATCAAATACTCCTTATGAAATAATAGAAATTTTGATTTTAATATTTTTTATTTTATTTTTGCCAGATTATTATTAACAGGTTATATTTTTTTTTCACAATTTTTATCACTAATATTATCAATATTATTATAATAAATATTAGCTTTATATTCATTTATAATTATTCTAAGGTAGTATTTAATTCATAAAGTTTAGTATATATATTAATAAAAGGATTTTTTGACATTTTTTTAAAAGTTTTGCAAAATAAAATTTTTTTTATTAATCAGATGAAAAGGGGAAATTGAAAATTAGGTGGCTAAACATTTATCTGATTATCATATTAACTCCTTACCGGATAATTTCAAATGATTGATAATATATATATTTTTAGTATTTTTTGACATTATCTCAAAAAATTATTATGCTTATCAGATTTATTGAATTAGCAAAAAAGAAGTATATGATTAATTTATATTATATAAATCAGAAAACTCAAGTTTTTATTTTAAAATAAAAGATTCTTTAAATTGCAATAAAATAAATAGAGTAAATTAATAAGTTGAATGAAAATAAAGCATCAAATTCAAATTTGGTTTTTAGTTTAGAAAAAGATCTGTTAATATTAATTTAATTTTTTATTTTAATATTTTTAAAAAGAAAAAATATTACTTACCTTTGATTTTCATTTAATTCAAAAAATTTTAGTATTATGAATAGTTTTAGCTATCTACAAAAAGAGGTAAGATAAGTAAATATTAATTTTTTTTATAAAAAAAATTATTACTTACCTCTGATTCTCATTTAATTTTAGCTTTTAGGATTACAGGATGCTTTGGTAATTTATAAAGAGAGATAATTAAACTTTAATTTTTTTTTAATATTTTTAAAAAAAAAATTATTACTTATTTCCAATTTTTATTTAATCCAGAAATTACAATAAAAGCAGATATAGTGACGAAATCCCTGCTATTTACAATTTCTAGTTAATTAAGTTAAAAAAAAAAATACTAATAATATAAAAAATCATTTTATTATAATTGTTAACTAAATCAATATTAATTTGAAATCAATTTATTTTTTGATAATACTTCAGAGTGTAGTATAAGACCTTATACTTTAGAAGTTAGTATGAAAATCAGATCATCACGTGAATTTCTCAGTTATCACAATATGTATCATGTCTAATCAGATTAATAATCAAAACAAGTGTTGCACAAATAAAAAAATAATTTTTTTTTCAATTTTTTTAAAAAAAAAACAATGAGCTTTATTATCAGTTATTTTTTAGGTATCATAGAAACCAAGCGTTATTCTTAATCTATTCTCTCTTTTAGCTTTTTGTAATCTTTAATATACTATAGTCTCTCAAAATTGAAGGATTTGAGAAGGAAATCTTCAAGTACATGAACCTGAGACACCACCATAAATAAAAGACTGGCTGTAAATTCTTTATCACAAATATCTATTACAGTCTTTTTTAATGTGAGTTCTTGGCTTTTATGCACTGTAATAACATATGTGAGATGAATGAGAACTTGTAAGCGTAAATATAATACTTCAGATTTGCCATTCTAAGTATGTCGAATGGGCGTAATTGGAACAATTCTTCTGTCTCTAAATCAGTAATAGTGAGACCTTTATAATTTACAAAAGAAGTGAAAATCGCTATAGGAATAAAAGGTGGTCCTTGGTTCACTCCAAATAAAATATTTTAAACAGTTCCCATTACACAATTAATTAAGTCAGCTTCTATTTATAGGTTTGCTATCAGCATAATACATTCATCTCTTGCCATTAATATTTGTGCTTTAAGACTACCTGCAATATCAGAGGCAGCTTTTTGGTTTAATTGCCACCTATATACATAGCGGTTATTTTAGCAACAGAATATAAAAATATCTAAGCTGGTCTATATTGATTGTATTAACATTTTTCCATTTCATTAGGATGAATGTAGCATCAGAAAATCTATTTAGTTTTATTATACTTTACTTTTTTCAAAACATGTGGTAAGTGCTTTCTAGTCATCTAAGGGTCTTGTTATTCCTAAGAATTTTCTTCAATTTTAGTAAACCCTTTTAGTTCTTCAGGTACTTCGCCTGGATCTATACTATTATCTGTGAAAAACCTTTTTGGAAATTTTGTCTCTACTATAAAATGAAAATCTTTCATTGCATACAGGATAAAGAGAATATTTGAAATTATCAAATTTATACGAAATTTCTGCAGAAGCTCTTTTCAGATTTACTGAGCTCAGATGGGCTTTCATCACTCATAGCACTATTTTGTGATTCTGATTGACTCTTTCGAGCTGGTCTTCTTCCTGCTGCAACCTTATAGCTTTCCTACTGCAGCTCAGCTTGACTTCTTAGTTTACAGCAATATTTTAGACTTTTTTCTTTTAAGTCAGCTAATTTTTGGCATTTTTTTTGCGTTCATATGTATGTTATGTATCTCGTTCTTCAATAGTTTCCACGGCTTTTGTTATTTTTCTCACATTGGTTAGCAAGACATGTCTCGCAATAGTCACATGTTTTATTCTTTCTAAACTTCCCCTTTCAAATAGTTTCTGAATTAACAAACTAATCATTCATTTTATTGTCAATTAATAGATTTATAGATATGTGTTAAACGAGTGTATAAAAAAATTTTGAGATTGACTTGTATGCATATTTGTCATTTTTTTTAAAATTAAAATTTAACGGATTTAACACAAGAAACTATAACAAATAAAGAGATCACAAAAAGTACAATTTTATTAATTCTGAGTTGTATTGCATATATTTTATTAGCCATAGTATTATAGATACATTTACATTATTATGTTTCAAGTAATAAAATAACTACATTTACTATTATCTAACACTTTGATTGCCGATCCTGAAATTTTGGCCTGAATTTTAATTCTGCCCAAAGTTTTCAGGCAAATTTCCATTTGAGAAAATTTCAGGAAAACGCCACTTTTATCACTCCGGACTCACAACGGTTTCCATTTTCTAGTTATTTAATAATATTAATTTTGCTACAAACTTATCAGGAACAAAATATAACTGTAAGAACTAGAAATATAATGCTTAATGAATTTGTTACAATTCTCCTTTTTCTTGATTGATGTTGATGACTCTGACAAAAATGTTAATGATTAATTCTTTTTTAACTTTATAAGCATTGGCCTATATAAAAGAAATTGAATGAGAAAATACTTTGCAAAATAATAATCAATAAAAAAATTAAGATGCTGGATGCAGGAATATACAAACAGTTAAAGTTTTTTGTATAAAGCCATTTCTCCAGAACCAGTAGATCTTTATCAAGAATTTTCTTCTGGTAAATCTCATGATGCATATACAGACGAACTTAATAAATTGCATCCAATTTAGTACTTGTAAGAATAGGTAGTAAACATCCCATTTTATGAATAAATTCAAAGCATTTTTCGTAGGGATTGGTCCTACTGTTAGCAGAGTTGATTTGTAAATTGAAGAGGTTGAAGAAGACATGCAGCATGTTGAATAATTTAAATCTGGCAAAATTTGGAGATAAAGCTTAAAAGTTCAAAGTCGCGTCGATTCGTAACATACTTTAAGAATTACAAATCATATGATTCGTCTCGCCTTACATCTATATTTATTCAGTATAAGATTATTTGTTAAATAAAGCTGCATTCATATTTATTATTATGATCTACATTCAGCGTCAGGTTTTCTTTTATCAAGTAAGAATAAACCCGTCAGGCTTGAAAAATATGATATGTTGACATTTAGAACGTTTTCTTGAAAAGAAAAAAATTGTCCCGAAAATTTTTTTTTAAGAACACTAAATTTCAAAAAACAAACTTAATACTATAACTTACAGCTAAAAATTTTTGTGTATTAAAAACTTCATTACTTTAGGATCAAGACCTCCTATTAAATATTATATTGTGAATAATTCCTTTATTTTATTTGAATTTATTTCTTGTCAAATTAAATTAATTTTTTATAATAAAGGCATTGAAGCGTGCGATATTCATTATAATTTAATAGATAGGAGTATAACTGGTTCAAACCTTTTCAACAATCTCTCCGGGCAAAGTATGTTCCTCATTAATGTGCCCGGGTAAAGTATGTTCCTCATTAATGTTTTTAGGGGATAATATTTTTCTATTTTCATTCCATCTATAAATTAAAAATACACAAGCAATAATAATAATTGCAACCACAATACCTCCTATTGATGCGATTATAATTTTCATCGTACCCGATTCACTATTAGAATTAACAACAATTATGGAAGCCTTTGGTGGCGATGGTTCAGGTTTTGTTATTAATTCAAATGAATTAACCCACGTATAATTTCTAATATCCATTATATAAATATTAGAATTCGCTAATGGTAACGGAACGGAATTAGGTTGTGTAATATTTCCTATTATAATTTCAGAATAAATACTTAATTATAAACAACTTTTATAAGGCAGCATAAATATTCACTTACCGAAAGCTACAATCATATAATTATCAGCCAGGTTAGTTGTATGATATGATAATGATGGTGGAACTTTTCCAATATTTGACGTAACTGGTGGTACAGTCAATTCAAATTGTTCTGTTTCCATATTTAAAACAAATATATCTGGAACAACTTGAAGATTAGGAACGTTAATATTATCTTTAGACCCTCCATAAATAATTATTCTACCATTTGGAGCTATTTCATTATAAAATAAATAAATAAATAGTAATTCTAAAATATTTTATAACTATTAAATTACGAAATATACCTAAAACGGCCGTATGTCCTGCACGATTATCTATTATGCTTGAAGTTTTTGCTATCTATAATAAAATATCATCAGTTATTAGGAAGTAAAATTTTAAATTTCATTTGCATAAATACATACTCTTTCTGACCAAGTTAAGGATTTGGTATCGTAAAGGATAATTTGCTTTATATCAGCATATCGGAATCCATCTTTTACATATTCATATCCTCCAATCCAATATATACAATAACTCCACTAGACAATAACGTTGCGGTATATAGGTCTCTTGGATTAGGTGGATTAATTATATTGTTTGCCCATGATAATTCAACAGTATTCAAAATGACCATATCATTGTAATCAAATGTTGTTCCTGTACCTAATGATGGTCCAGTATATCCACCAAAAATATACATTATTCCAGAATTATCAATAACACTCTGTATATTAGCGCGTCTATTAGGTTTAATTCCTTTGATATTAGGTACATTCCATGACAAGGAATTTAAATTAAATGAATGAATACTTGATACAAATACATTCTGATTTAAATCATCAAGATTTAATCCGCCAAATAAATAAATAATTTGCTCTTTATTGTTTAGTGAAACAGTTCCCCAGCAACTTCTGAATGGTATTTTGGCATTTAGCGTAAGGTCAATCCAAGGTGGAGTAGCTAAATTAAATGACCGAGATAAATCAAGATAGAACACTTCATTTGAACATTTACCACCAATATATCCTCCAAAAAAATAAAGTTTGTTTTCAACAAGGACAGAGGAAGCAGCATAACGCCCTATAGGAGTAAAGAATTAACTCCAAGTAACAAATAGCTTAATATGAAATTGAAAAGATCAAGCAATTTACATCTTTTGTAAATCATAATTTCAATTAAAGCTTTTTTTTTAAAAAAAATAATTTTGTAAATTAAAAATACATTTTAAGGAGAATTTATTTACGTGCTGCGATGTTACATACTGCCATGTAAACAAATGCAATCTCTTTTTTGATGTTACTAATCAGAAAATCGAGACAGCTTTTTTTTTTTGTAAAGTACCTTATATTCTAAATATATTCGTTTATTCAGAAATTGTATTGAATATTTTAGAATAAAAAATCTTGATTTTTTATAATATATTTATTAAGATTAATTACGACAAAATATTTATTTTAAAGAAAAATTAATTTGTCATACGTATCTAATTTCCACAGATAAATGTACTTCAATGTTACACGACACGACATTATATTCACATAATTTGTCTTAGCTTTTTTATCGCAAATTTCAGTTACCTTAAAATTATTTATTCACATGTTCCAACAAAAGTATTTATTCCGCAGAAAAGCCAGTACCAACTTTATTATAACTATATTTGATTAATGATGTTAAATTAAATTATTTTGTCATGACATTGGACGAATTCGAAGTTTTAAAAATTTTTTAATTTCACTTAAAATTATTTGCGCAAATTTCCTTCGAAATAGAATCCAAATATTAAAAAAAATTTCTCAAATAACTTTAGAATTTTATAATGCAAATTTTTCATTTTTTAAAAAAAAAAAAAAATTTCAGAATTGGTATTTAATGAGAGAAGCCTTTTTATATTAAACAAATATATACTTTGAAATTTGTTTCTTTTTATATAAAAGATTGAAAATATAAAAGTTTGTATTTAAAACCCATATAAATTATCTTTAGTTAAAATAAAAAAACTTAATTTTAAAATTTTTTTGTTTTTATTATTTTATTTATAAATAAATATAAATAAATATTTATTATTTTATTAAATAAAATATATTTTATAAGTAATAACTTCTGTATATAGACTCCATCTCATATAGTCATATGACTATTATAATAATAAATTTTAATGTTTGTTTATAACGATAATGTTACGTAAAGACTAAAAGATTGTGTGATTATTAATGTAATACAAATTTATATATATATAATTAAATTGTCAATACAATTTATCAATTTATAATGTTAACTTAAATTATAAAATTATTATCTATATTTGTATAATATATTCAATATTCAGTTATATGATTATTTTTTAATAAAAATTTAAATCTGTTAGAATTAAAACTTAAACATAAAATAAAATAATGTATAAAAAGTATTATTAATTAAATTTATAACCATTATCTTATAATGAATTTTAAAATATTTAAAAATATATTTTTAAATTTCTTTTATCAATTTTATAATATTTTTATACAAATAATATTTAAAAATTATAAGAATAATTTAATTTCAATTTATAAAATATTAATTATTAAATGAAAATTGAGTTAAATTTTACTAATCATTACCAAAAATTGATATATTAATTATAATTGAATTTCAAAACAAATATTACTCATTAAAAAATAAATATTAATAAAATAATAAATAGATAAATAATAAATCAGCGATTAATCAGTCAAAATATAAAAAATCAATTCAAAACCAATTTAAACAAAAATAAAATTAGCTTAAAATTTGTAATCAATTAATTTTATTAATTTTAAAATATATAGGATAAACCAATTAAGCAACTATTTATAAAAATTAATTCTAATTTATATTATTTAAAATTATTTAAATTTATAATTTATTTTAATTTACATAATTATTATATTTAAATAACTTAATAAAAAAATATATTACAATATTACTTTATTTAAGAAAAGATAAATTTGAACTTTTTAAATAAATAAATAAATTTAAAAAAAATGCTAAAAATTAATATTAAAATATTCTTTAATTAGAATTTGAATCAATACAATCAAAATTAAAATAATTAAAAATTAATTTAAAATTAATTGTATCAAAAATCAAATTAAAAAATTAATCTATATTAACTATATAATAAATATAATATGAAAAATTAAGCGTAAAATTAAACAATATTTGTTTATTTAAAAAAAAAAGTTAAAAAAAGTAAATGATCAAAAAAAGTAATTATGTAAAAACAAATAATAAAAATTAAAAATAATAAAATAAAAAATAAAATTAAACAAAAAATTTTTATATTACATTATTAGTTTAAATATTATAATTAAATTAACATATTATAAATGGAAGGTTTACTAGAAAAATGGACCTTGAGCATTTTTTATTAAAATTTTAATTTTATTGCATTTTAATTTTTGATAATTTTAGATTAAAATGTAACAAAAATTAAAATTTTAATAAAAAATATTCAAAGTTCTATTTTTCTAGCAAACCTTTCAAATGCTAATAAGAAGTTTATATCAATTAAATTATGAAAAAACATTTTTTTATTTAATTTTATTTGATTATTACTGGTCAAAATGATACAATTCAGCTAACAATCAGATGTCTGAATTGTGTCTGAATTTATGTCGAATTATGTTTGAATTATAGTCAAATTGTAATAAATTTGGTTTAATTTCTATTGGCATAATTTGACGCCAATAGGACCAATTCAGACATAACAATTCAGACATAATTCAACCTAAAAATTAAGCTTAAAATCAATCTAAATTCAACCACAATTCAGATACAATTTGGATAAAAATCATCTTAATTCAACCACTTAAATCAATCACAAATCAACCTCAAATCAACTATAAATCAGATATAAATCAGACATAATTTGCTAAAAATCAATCTAATTTAACCATTTAAAATTAACCTAAAATCACAAATCAGAACTAACAAATTTAAATTTATTTCAATTTATTAAATTTATATTTTTATTATTTTACATTACTGATAAATTTAAATTCCTTAGAAAGAAATACTTTCAATATATATAAAAATTAAAGTAAAATAAAGAAATGAATTAAATATTTCACCTTTGATTGATTTATCATAGTGTATTTCTAAAAAAATAAGGAAAATAATAAATTTTCACCCAAAAAGTTACTAACAATTTGCTTACCTTAATTTGAAGATGAGAAATTTCCTAAAAAAAAATAAGAAAAAAAAAAGAAAATGGTAAATTTTCATCCTAAAAGTCACCAACAATTTGCTTATCTTAATGTTAAGAAATTTCCTAAAAAAGAATAAGAAAAAAAAAAGGAAAATAGTAAATTTTCATCCAAAAAGTTTTAACGATTTGCTTATCTTAAGAAATTTTCTAAAAAAAAAACAAGAAAAAGAAAAAAAAATGGTAAAATTTCACCCAAAAAATCCCAACAATTTGCTTACCTTAAGAAATTTTCATTTTTTAAAAAAAAATAATAAAAAAAAAAGAAAAAGGTAAATTTTCTCTTACTTTAATTCCAAGATGATAATTTTCCTAAAAAAAAGAAAAAGAAGGAAAAATCCACTAAAGTCACTTCAGATTTTTCAGATTTACATTTCTTATTTTCAAAATGAGAAATTTCTTTAAAAAACAAGAAAAGAAAGGAAAATCCACTCAAAAACTTGCTTCCGATTTATTTATCTTTATTTTCAAATGAAAATTTTCCTATAAAAGTAAAAAAAAAAAAAGGAAAATCCACCCCAAAACTTGCTTTTACTTTACTTATCTTATTTCTAAATAAGAATTTTCCTACAAAAATAAGAAAAAGAAAGCAAAATCCACCCAAAAACTTATTTTTGATTAATTTAAAATTTATTCATAATTGTTCTAGCCAATTGGATGATTGTTGTATTATCCAACTGAAATATCGTTTCTATTGAATGATTAGTATCGTTCCTTAGGGGACAATGATTTAATCATTCAATTGGACAACTTTTCATCATCTGATTAGAACGATAATATTGATTTAAATGATAGTATATCATCCTTTAGGATGATAGTTTGATTGTTCCAATCAGACGATTTTGCATCATCTGATTGGAACGATGTTGAATTGTTCAAATTGAATGATTATTGTTCTAAAAGGAACGATTTTTTATTATTCAAATTGAATGATCATCATTTCAAAAGGAACAATTTTTTTATTGTTCTTAATGAATGATAGATTTATCATCCCTTTAGGATGATTTTTTAAATCGTTTAATAAAAATGATAGTTTATCATCCCTTTAGGACAATTTTTTAAATTATTCAATAAAAATGATGATTCATCGTCCCAAAGGGACAATTTTTTAAATCATTCAATAGAACAATGATTCATCATCCCAAAGGGATGATTTTTTAAATCATTCTTATGAATGATGATTTTATTGTCCCAAAGGAACAATTTTTTAATCATTCTAAATGAACAATAATTTTATTATCCTTTTGAAATGATATTTTTAAATTGTTCAATAAGAATGATGGTCTATTATCCTAAAGGGATAATTTTTTAAATTGTTCTTAATGAATGATGATTTTATTGTCTCAAAAGGATGATTTTTTAATCATTCTTAATGAACGATGATTTTATCGTCCCAGAGTGACAATTTTTAATCATTCTTAATAAATGATTAATCTATCATCCCAAAGAGACAATTTTTCAAATTGTTCAATAAGAGCGAAGATGTATCGTCTCAAAGAGATAATTTTTTAATTATTCCTATTAGATTTGCATCATCTGATTGGAATGATATTAAATCGTCCTTTTGGAACAATGATTGTATCATTCCATTTTGGAATGATTGTTTACTATCATATCTTTTTCCAATTAGACAATTTTTGTATTATCCTATTAGACCAATTGGAATTGATTTTTGGCTCAACTCCAATCTATCATAAATCGGTCATAAATATGATAGCTGATTTTTGACCAATTTCTGAATTTAGGCTGAATTGCCAATGAATAGCAAATGGTGATTTTTTTTGATTTCGACCAGTGTATGTAAGAAATAGCAAATTTTTTTATTATTTATTTTTATATTTATTATTTTTATATTATCAAATTTTTTATAAATAGAGTAGCTTTAGAACTTTATTAATATTAATAGATCTTTAGCAAAAAATTTACTTTAGTTTTATTGACAATAAAATAGTTACTAAATATACTTGTATTAAAAATAAATATATTTGTAATAAATTCTTTTACTTAATAAAACTCTAATTACTTAATCTATAATTACATTTTTTTAAACTATATTTTGATTGTGTTAATCTTTATAACTCTTTGTTAACTCTCGTTCTATAGAACCTTAAAGCTAAATCCTTTATTAATTTTATATTAATACTAATTTTTAGTTATAGTATTATAGGATAACAATATTATAGTTCAATTTAGTTCAATACATTTTTTAAATAAGAAAATACCTCTTTATAATCATGATAATATATAAAATATAATCATATTAATTTTTAGTCTCATTTTATAATAAATATAATAAAATTGCCTTCTATATAATCACATCAAATTATATCCCTTTATATAATCACAGTAAATCATATTAATATTAATTTTATAAAAACTCTTTTTCATTTTTCTAAAACCAAATTTTTCAAAAAAATTAAAAATTTTTAAAGTTCATTTTTTAACAAAAAATAAATAATAAACTCTATATAAAGAAGGTTTCTTGTATTTTACCTACTTCTTCTTTATATAAGAGAGTTATGACTTGTAAAAGCATTATAAAATAAAAAAAAATAATTATAAGTTTATTTTATATATTACTTTCAACTTTTCAAAAGAAATTATAAGTCCACTACCAGTTTTTCAACTTCAACCTTAGTTCTTTTCAATTTTGACAGAAATTATCAAAGAAGTTTTTGATTTACCACAAAATAAAGATATTGAGTTTGAATTCTTTAACGTTTCTAAAATTGCTATAATTAACAAGATTTCACCTGTTATTCTAACTTTGAATAATAATAATATTATTATTATATTCAATGATAATAATACTGAAATTTTGTTTATTATTAAAAACCAGTTTAAACTTTGAATTCTGATGAAAAAGTCCTAAAGATTTTACTATTGTTACCAAAGCCACACCCTTCGCAGTTACTAGTAATATCAAGTTTATCTTTAAAGAAAAAAATAATAACAAAATTATTCTAACTATTAATAGTATTTTACTCAAAATGGTAACTTTAAAAATATATCAATCTGTTACATAAATTTGACGCATTTAGTAATTATCTATTTTGCAATATCAGATGCAATTAATGCAACTCTTCACATGACTATTCTGATCTTAAAATTGAAAAATTCTTAAACTTATCTAATATAAGACTGATATGCAATTCAATAAATGAATCATCTATATTACTAATATCCTATTACAAATAAAACCTGCAAATATTAAACAAGTTTTTACTAAATATGATACTATCACTAATTTTAAAATAATTGATAAAAATATGTGATAACATTTTTACATCCCTTATATGAACTCTAAATGCATTGAATTATTTTATCAAATATAGAATCATTTAATTTAAAATAATTCAATTTGTATCAATACTTGCAATATAACTTAAGAAGAAGTTAAATATAAAAATACATATTATATTAAACTTATAAATCTTCTATTTGAAATTTTTGCAAGAGATCTTCATGATATTATTCTTGTAACTAATAATAAAGCTAGTTATATTCCCAGATTTAATAATTACAAATCCTGTTTATTTGTTATATTACATTTTACAATAAAGAAACTCTTAACTAAACAACTTAGAAAAACTTTGCTTTTAGAAATAACCAATTAATATGATACTCTTCTAATGCTAGAAATTATTACAAATGTGATGATCTAGATCAACTTGTTATGAAATATCACTTTTTGCAGAAACCTGATTCACTAAATAATAATAAGGATTATTGTAAATCCAAATCTACTACACAAACTAATTCTATACAAAGACTTTACAATAAATTCAAACCAGCTGGTTTTAAAAAATTTGTAGATTTAAATCAATTAAATTGTACTTCTAAATTGTATTCTGATGTAACTAAAAACAAAAATACTTCTTTACTACCACTATCTAAAAATATTATCAAACTTAACAGTAGAGGATTCCATCCACAATTCTAACTAAAATATCAACATCAAATTGAATCAAATTTTCGCTATTTTCTTCAATATAAAAAAGATATAAATGATCTGAATGCTAGAATTGCTAAATTAGAAATACTTCAGTTTTCTTTTATGACTGAAAATACTATACTTTCTACATCTCTTTTTAATTAAATAAAAGAACCAATTATGAATATTTTACATCTTTTTTCTTTTTTATCAAAAATATAAGATATATCTAATAAAAGATTTCATATTATTAGATCTTTAAGTGATAATTCTTTTCCTTTACTGGTAATGGCTCCAAAACCTGAACTAACTCATATAGTTAATAAATAAGCTGCTATTATCATAAACAGATAGATATTATATTCAAACAAATGAACAATTTGCATTCAATATAACAAATCTCAAATTTGGATATATCCTTATTCTTAATAATTAATACAATGAAAAATAATTTGATTTCTTACATGTTCTCTTAATTATAAATAATAATAATAATAACCATTTTTCATTAACAAATACTAATGATACCTTTTTTTCTAATTTACAATTATCACATTTATCACATGACTAATTTATCCTCATTATAGATAACAATTTAAAAAACTTGCATAGTAATAATATTAATTCAATTTTAAATAGAAATATCTTTACTTTTGCTACTCATAATATCTATTTTCTTAGAAATGATGTGAAAAATAGCAAGTTACTTAATATCTTTTATCAAAAAAATGTTAATTTTGTTGCTTTATCTGAAATTTAGTATCAATCTTCTCAATTAAAGATAGTTTCCATAATTATTTTTAAAATTTTTAACTAGTTGCAACTTAAGTTGCAATACTTTGAGTTGCAACTATTTATGAATTTTTATATTAAAATAAATTTACAGAGTTGCAACTTACCAAGTTGCAACTTCTTAATTATAATACCCATCTTTATTCTTAATCACATAAATATTCTTCTGATCCTAATTATGATATATTTTGGAGTTCGATCTATAATAATTACTCAGATATTAGTCTTTTCATCAGCAAATCTTAATCTAAGTATATAGTAAAACAATTCTTGAATAATGATCAATATATTTATGTTGATCTATTCCTAAAAGATAATATTAAATTAAGAGATTTCTCAGTCTACATTTATGTTACTGAATCTAAAAAAAAAAGTATACAGACAACTTTATTACAACTAATTGACAATAGCTTACAATCTGATTTTCATATTATTATGGGTGATTTTAATACTGATTTAATCAAATTACAATATCTAATCAACTCTAAAAATTCCATTTCTTGGAAATATGATCTTATATATAGTTTTATATTAAGAAACTTCCTGGATTAATATGATATATGTCATGATACACCCTTACTTACTTATCAAAGATCTAACACTTTTAGTCATATTGATATTATCTTTGCCATTCAAAACCTTATCTCAGACTTTCTTTATTGTAATATAATATATTTATACTTATACAAATCAGATCATAAAATAGTTATTATCTACTTTTTAAACTTCCAACATTTTAATCTCATTCAAGAATCAACAACACAAAAAGAAAAGTTTATCTTCTTAAATCTATAGATTCTACTAAATAAATAAATTTTGCTGACTATTTTAATACCTATTATAATAATTACAACTTTGATCGCTTATAAGATCTACCTTCTAATCAATGGAAGTGAAAAAACTATATTAGATATTTGTAAATCTAAAATTTCTCATAAGTAGATCTCTTCTCAAAACCATACTTTTACTTATTAAAATTGAAAAAATTCTTTTAAAATTTTGTTCAAAAAGATTATCTAAGTATTTTAGTTAATTGGTAAAGAATAGAAATATGAACTTAACATAATTTCAATTATAATTACGAATATATCATATTCTTTAGATTCTTTGCTTCTCTAACTCATCAAATTTCAAAGATATTAAAAAATCACTTAATAGTCTTTACAAAGTTTTATATAAACTTACTAAAATGAATACTAAGAAAAATACTGATACCTAAATCAAATCTCTTATTAGAAAAAGATATGATCAATTAAAATCCCAACCTGATACAAAGAAAAAAATAAAAAATCACATTAGATTGAGTTTTTATAAAAATGATAATGACTCTAAATAATTTATCTTAGATTCTGATAAAATTAAAAAAGTTACAATTGATTACTTTCAAAATAATGGTTTACCCTTAACCCTTTCCAAATCTCTAGATAGTAGATGAATTGCTCAATACTAATCAAGGGATTATATATCTAAAAGCATATATGATAATCTGATGTAACTTATAACTTATAATGAATAATATTCAGTTCTCTTATACCTAACTAAAAATAAATCTGCTAGACCTTTGAAAATTTATAATAAAATGTTTCAAAAATTTAGAAAATAAATTTAAACATCTAATTTGACAATTAATTTACATGTACTTTATAATTAGTAATATTCCTAACGAATGAAAAATTACACATGTTTATCCAATTCCTAAACCAATAGAATAGGAATGTGATATTATGAAAACTTGTCTAATCATCTTATTAAAAATTTTGTGAAAGGTTTTTATCAAAATAGTTATAAATAGACTTTCAAAAATCCTAGCCAAATATTAAATTCTTAAAGAAAACAATATTGCTAGATTACCAGGTGACTAGCTCTATAGAAAACCTATCAAAATTTTAATATATTATTAGAAGATGCAAATGAAAGTAAAAAATAGCTTTGGATTTTATTGCAAGATCTCTCAAAGATATAATGAAATATTATTGGTTACAATCACTTTCATACAGTACAGTTCACCTGATTGTATAATACAGTTTATTATTTATCTCATTACTAACTGCTATCCTTAATTAGTCCAGATTGTAGCGAAGGACTATATAATTTTATGCGCTATTGACTTAAATGTCTGCATTCTCTTCACTTAATAATTGAGTAAATCAATACAAATTCTAAATTAGTAAAAATAGCATGTTATTTATTTACATTTTATACTAAACTCAAATAAACAAAACAAATAAACTATACTGTTAAACTCAAAATAAATTATATTGCTAAACCTGAAGTGTAATGAAGGTAATGATCGGCATTTTACTTTGAAGTTCAGGAGTTTCCGTAAGTATTTTTGTGACGTGTATTAATTTATTTTTTGATCAAATTAAAATTTAAAATAATCATAAGATACACAATTTATCATTCTTTATTGATTAAGACTCTAGCTCCGGACTTAACAATGGCAAGCCATTTCCCTAGTAATAATAAATATTATAATCTACATAATCTTTAGTCTTTATAAGTTAAATCTTTTATAACAGTATTTCTCAATTAGTTCAATTCCAATGATCTTTATTATACTGTATTATTAATTTGTTTTTTCTAATTATAAACTCTTAACTTTTTTCTTCTCTGCTTTATTTATAGAAATACCCTATAATCATTACTCTTACAAAAATCTAATTAATATTCAGCTTAGTATTATAAATATAGTTGCTAATAATTTTAAACCTATTGTTAAAGATATTTTAAAAAATCACATAATAAAAGAAATACACTTTTTATATAACTTGGTTTCTTTTGCTACTTTTAAACAAAATTTTAATATTATTAAAAAATTACAACTATATTATTTAGATCAATTAATTTTATTAAATGGTTACTATCTTATTGTTTGAAAAGATATTAGACATTATCTTTTTATTTCAATATATAGAACTGCTAGAATTGATATATCCTTCTTAGATAGATAAAATAGAATATAGATTAGCTGGTAATTCTTCATTTATTTTCTTCTATAATTTAGTTATTAATTCTTAGATAAAAATAAAGAAAATATGTCATTTTTTGAAATTCATATACTAGTATCAATGTATATGAACAAATAAGTAGAAAACTCACTTATATAGAGATAGTGGATTTATGCTATTTTAATTTAATTACAAATTATATAGAAATTGAAATTTTAGTCAAATATTCTGATTGTTTCTTAAATGGTAGAAAAAATGCATTTCTAAAGTTTCCTTTCAAAATATTATTAAAATTGACATTATAGGAAAATAAGTGCATCATAAAGTTTCAGTGAAAAACTCTTCTTGTTTATCTTTATCAAACTTATATATTGTATAAAAAGTAGAGCTAATATGATCATCCCTTTGCCTTAGTTTCATACCTTAAATTCCTTATTAATACTCAATTAATTAACAAATAATAATATATCAATCATCTTTTTAAGATAACTATTTCCTTTTTTTGCTCTGTCTTTAATCTTTTATACAGATGGCTCATTAATTTATCTTACTATTGATAATTATAAAATGGAAATAGGTTGAATTTGTTTAAATTATCAACTTTCTTTTCATATCTCTATAATAAATTGGATCTTATTAATTAGAGCTAAAATCTTTGCACTTTTTTCTGTATTGATTGTTTTATTAAGGAATTCAACTATTATTATATATACTGATAATATTGCTATTATCTATAGATCAAAAATTTCTAATTATACACTCTAGAAGATGATCAAATTTATTGTTGATCAATTAAATCTTAGTATTACACCTATACATGAAGTTGAAATGGATCATTTCAGATATCCGAAATGGTCGAAATGGTCGAAATGATTTCGACCATTAGAGGCTAAAGTCGCGAAATAGTCAAAATGAAGTCATATCACATGATTTTTATATTTAGAAATAACAAAAAACAAAAGATGTATGATCTCGGTCAATATCGCACTGATTCGTATGAAACAACTACCATTTGATTCCTCGCGACTAGACAAATCCAATACGCTAACATTCATTGATTTTGGATCATCCAATCACGAGATACTCACAATTGTATTATAGGCCAAAATTATAAATCAATAAATTCTACTTTAAATAAAGGAGTCCGGATTTTGAAATACGATCGCAAATATCTCGAGATGGGATGATCCAAACTCAATGAATGTTAGCTCATTGGATTCGTCTAGTCGCGAGAAATCGAATGGTAGTTGTTTTATACGAATCGGTACGATATTGACTGAGATTGTACATCTTTTGTTTTTTTTTTTTCTATATATAAAAAATCATGTAATATGACGTAATTTCTACCATTTCGACTTTTCATTTTGACTTTGACCTCCAAAGTCGAAACATTTTGACTTTTTGGATTTTCATTTCGACTTCATGTATAATTACACCTATCAAAGTTAAAGGATATAATTGTGTTATTTATAATAATATAGCAGATAATCTTACTAAATTGAGAACTCAATCACTCATACTTACTATCAATTACTTAAAAATTCCCAACATAAATTTATTATTTTAATTTAATATCATAATAATTGAATCATCAGTGAAATACTTTACTAAAGACATTTTTGCTACTATTGCAATCTCTAATATTATTGATTTACACAAAAATGATAATCTCAAAAATTTAACATGATAGACAAAGATTCATTGGAATACTATTTGGTTTATTTTTACCTTAGATCAAACTACTTACTCCACTTCTTTTTCATCAAAAAAAATTTCACTCATTTATTGTATAATAAAGATTTTTATTAGAGAAATACCTACCTTATCTTAGTTAGAAAATTGAGATCTGATCTATATAGGAATTAGAATTGTGTGAACTGCAATTATACTACTAAAATAGCTAATTATTTATGACCATATAATGCTTATTCATGAAATTCAAAATTATTATCTCTAATATAAACTTTCTGATCATTTCTTTGGTTTCAAAATGCTGTTTTCCTTCTTTTTTTGTCTCGATCTTAATACCATTAGAAGTACTATTAAACAAATAATTTGCTTACCCTTCAGATAAAATCAGTTCTTTTTTAACTATAATTTGAAAGAAATTAACTTTTACATTATTTGATGATCTCACAAACTTATTAGATCTTCTAAAAAACCAATAAAATTCTTACTACTGCTATTATTTCTTTGTATGAGAAATTATTTACTAATATTTGATCTTATCATTATTCTCTTATGAATGCTAAAGAATTATCAAAATACATTACTCCTAACATGAAACATCAGAAGAAAAAATATAAACATTTGTCTTATGATCAAAGTATAATTTTATTTCAAACTTGGAAGTTATGGATTCAACTTGCTCTTACATATAGATATAAGTGAATAAACTAGTTCTAACATGTTCTTTTTCTTTTCTTGATGATTTTAGTAGTTATTATTAGACTTAGTTCCTTTAAGTCTAAAGGAGGGAATTGATAATGATAGGTCAACTTAGACAGATAAGTATGTTTACATATTCTATTATTAAAAGGTAGCTAATATTTGGTTTAGATTGTTAGATAGATTTTATTTTATTTTATTTTTACTACTTTTAATTTCTTTTTTTCTTCAGAAAAATCTATAAATTTTAATAAAATAGTTGGTAGAATCACATCAAAAAAAAAATTAATTTTATTATATAAATAGTATCTAAAATATCTAAAAATAAAAGAAGTATGATATCAGTCAATATCATTCAGTTTCAAGATAATTACAATTAAATTATTAGCTAAAATTATAATTCAAAAAATTTTACTTAAAGGAACCAGATTTCAAAATCAATCATAAATATCTCATATATATTAACTTATTAGATTTGTCTAATTTTAAGAATTCAAATGATAGTTTTTTCATGAGAAAAAAAATGATATTGACCAAGATCATACTCTTTATTTAGATTTTTTTATATAATAATTATATAATATGATAATATCAATTTTGACTATTTTGCTAATTTTGGTTTTATGTTAAATTTACACTTATTTTCTTTAAATTTTTAACAAAATTTTAAAAACTTACATAATTTATTACAAAATTAATTAATATAAAATTTTATATATAATCACATTAATAATATTTTTTGCATATAAGTAGCTATAATAATACAATAGTCACATATTTCATGGCCTCAAAGGATGTGATTATAAAGGGAATTTAAGCATATCTTCATATAGTCACATATTTCATGATTTCAAGGGATATGATTATAAAGGGAATTGACTATATAGGCTAATTTAGTCTACTTGGTTATATCATTTACAAAAAATTATTAATCATCATATTTTAAATCATTGTATTTATTATTTTTAACATAAATATTTATCATACTGTAAACGAATCTACAAAGTGATCTGCAAAATCAATCTACAAAAGGAATTTGCAGAATTGATCAATAGAATGATTTGCAAAATTGATCTACATATATTACGTGATATTATTGACATTGTTGATATAGTTGACATTAATGATATTATTGACATTATTATTGACATTAATAGTATTATCAACATTGTTAACATAGTTAGTATAATAGATATAACTTGTTTATTTTATATATTTTATTTATTATTATATGTAATTGAAAAGATATAAATACAGTAGATTTTAGAACTTGTAAGAAGGCAAAATTCAACTCGGCTGTGTGCAATAATTCTCTTAAAAACCTTTGAATGGCTGTGTGCTCTTTTATCATTATGAAAACCTCTTTTCTTTTATTTCTTTTATTTTCTTTATATTTATTTATTTCTTATTTTTCTTCTTATTAATAAACCATATTATTATTTATCTTATATAGCTGCGTGGTATTATATATTGTTGTCTGAGTGATATTGTATATCTGAGTGAATCTATAAATCTGAGTGATTATATAAATCTTTGTGAATTAAAGTGACAGTTAAGTCTTCATAACAATTACAGCTGTTGTAAATATTTGTGAATATACCAGTCTTAGAGAATTACAGTTTAAATACATTCAAGTGATATCAGTTATAAGTCAAGAACTTCGGAAAAGATCAGTAATTATTATGTATATTAAAAAGAAATAACACTTGAACATCTTGTTTAACTGTAATGATCTACCAAAATCGCATATTAATAATACTCTTATTCTAATCAAATATTTTATATAGTAATATGATATTTAAATTTTATCTTTGCTAAAAAATATTTTCTCTATAAAATAATTTTAACTTATAAAAAAACAAAATACTGAAATAATAAGATTATATCTTATCTTATTTATTCCTTTAACTAGTGTTTAAAACAACCTATTGAACTTACAGAATGCATGTAATTTTTTTTGCTAGTAAAATTGAATATATATATATGAATTCAGCTATTCCATTGGTTTGAGAATTGGATATATATATGCAATTTTCCATTCACTAGGAGCGTTATCAACAGTGAAATACATGCAAATTAATTGCCAACTAAATATTTGAACTTATCACCCAAATGTTGAAATATCTTATTATGTAAGCTTAAAGGTCTAGCAGCTTTATTTTTTGCTAAATGTGAAAGAACTGAGCATCATTCATTATAAGTACTATAGTGTATCTACCTTGATCCACTTTTGTATGAAGTTGATACTTTAAACAAAGGATACAAAATCTCACATATATGGATTAATAACATTATTAGCAACACTACTATGACTCTTTCAGAATCCATTTTCTCTTTGGCTTTCATGGATAATACTAATTGAATTACTGATTCTTAACGTAACTTAGAAGAGATTCTTGCAATAGAAGATGACTTTTACGATTTAACTAGACCTGCTTTAAATAAATCCAAATCAAAGCTTATTACAACAAAATCATTCGCATCTCAATCTATCAATATCAGCTTTGGTTCCTTTGAAGTTAATATTATGCTTGAGCAAAATTCTGTGCAATTTTTAAAAATTTGAATTAACTGTTCAAACTCTCAAACTTATGTTAAAAATCAGACTCAAAAGATATTAACAATTTTGCAGTTGTCATGAAGCCCAAACCACTCACAGATAAATATAGTTAATGCAGTCCTTTGTTCACTCTTAGAATATAGATTGCAATACATACCTCTTTCTGAATGTGAATGTAATGTTTACTTTGGCTCTATTAGGATTCTTTTTAAAAGAAAGTCTGATTTCGCCATCACTATATCAACTGCTATTCTCAATAGTAACAAATATTACAACCTACAAGATCTTTGGTCTCTTTAAGTTAAATTATTCACAAAAACTCTTCTCAACCAATTTAATTCTACAGATCTTTATTATAAAGTATTTACAATTCACCTTTTTCAATTACAATCACTCAATCTTATTCCTTCATCTCCACTTTACCTTTGAAAACATTCTTACAATTGTTCTTCTCACAAAAATTTGATTGGCGTACAACTTAGCATCATTAATACAGTCACTACCAATCTCAAACCTGTTGTTAAAGATTTTTTGAATAACCATATTATTGGAGGAAAACACTCTCTTTATCATTTTTTTCCTTTGTTATTTTCAAACAAAATTTCAATATTATCAAAAGATTACAATTATATTATTTAGACCAATTAATTTCTCTTAATAGTTATCATCTCCTTAATTGGAAAAATGTTAGACATTATCTTCCTATATCATTATCTAAATCTGCTAGATTAGAATCTTCTTTCCTATATAGACTAATATTTAATCTTATTGTTCAAAATCCTTTAGATAAATCTCTTAAATTAGAATATAGATTAGCTGATAATTATTCTTTTAGTTCACTTTATGATCTAAATATAAATTTCTTTGATACTGTTAATGTGTAATTCTTGCGAACTACAACTATTAGATGGGGTGTTAGAGTGTTATTTCTTTTTAATGTACGTAGTAATCTACTGATTTATTTCTAAGTCCTGGACTTATAACTGGTGTCATTTAGACATATTGATTTGATATTTCACTAAAATATTAAGCTATCACAAAGACCCAATTGTCTTTATACAGATTAAACACAAAAGACCTGATTGTCTTTACACAGATTGAATACGAAAAACCTGATTATCTTGTAGGTTTATACTCAGATTACAGCTTATTACTAAGACTTATGAATTACTTATACTCAGATTGCAGCTTATTGCTAAGACTTATGCATCACGCAGACTTGTAGATTTCACTCAAATATTTAAATATCATGCTATCATTTATAGATCATGCAGATGTAAATAATAAAATAGTTTATTGATAATAAAATAAATAAATAAAGATTAAAGAATTATTATATAACTCTGAATAAAATTCTCTAAAAATAAAAGAAAAGAATAAAATATATAAGAAGAATATTAGCACCAAGCTAGAAGAAATCTAACTCCTTACCATTCCAACATTTACAAACCATCCTATTTATATAAAATAATTTACATAGAAAGATAAACTAATATATTATACATGTCTAATAAATCAAATATATCTATTATGTCTGACTTATCTAATATGTCCTATTTGTCGAACATGTCAGATATATTATATATGTCAGACATGTCAGAAATGTCAGTTATATTAGATATGTCAGATATGTCAGATATATCAAATATATAAATTATGTAACATTTGTTTAACATTTCTAACGTTACATGTGTAAATCATTTGCAGATCATCCAGTAGATCAATTCTGTAGATCGTTTTTGTAAATCTTCTAGTTGATCAATTTTGTGAAACATGTTGATCATTTACTGAGTCATATTTTCTTGTTATAATCAACACTAGAAGAGAATATATCACCTTCTGGAATCTGCACACTAATACTAATATTTATGAACAAGTTACTCAAAAGCATTCTCATATAGAAACAGCTGATATTTGCCACTTTAACTTAATTACAAATAATATAGGACTTGAAAGCCTTGTTAAATGCTTTAGTTGTTCTTTAAATGATACAAAAAAATGTATCACTAAAGTCTTACTTCCTACTTCAAAACATTGTTAAAATAGATATAATAGGAAAAAAACAATATCAGAAAGTTACGTTGAAAACTCTTCTTATTTGTTCTCATTTGAACTTGCATTTTGTGCAAAAAAAAAAAAGCATTTTTGATCACACTTTTATCTTAGCAAAGTAGAATTACATTATCATTAATATCGCAACTCATTAACATATCTCAATATATTGATCTTCTTTCTAAGATAGCAATTTCTCTTTCCTTCTCTACTTCTCTATCTTTTTATACAGATGGCTCATTGATTCATCCTATTACTGAATCTAACCAAAATTACATATACAATTACATTTGTAATATACTGAATAGATATATAAATTCGGTATTTTTTTTGCATATAGAAAAAGATAATTTTCAGTATTTAATATACAGAAATATTTATGAATTTATTATATTATTTTTCTACATATATTTTATATTTTTTAAATATATTATTTTTGTATACTTTTATTATACAAATTATATATTTATAATTATATATATTAATAATAATAATAATAATAATAATAATAATAATAATAATAATAATAATAAAATAAAAAATAATAATAAAAATTTGTATTTGCAATATAAAGTTTTTTTTATAAAATTTTATTAAATAAACTTAAAGTTTAGACAATATTGTCCTAACATCTCTCAATATAGATGAAGCATATGATCTTTCTTAAAATATTCTTGATGAAAGTTATAAATCTGTAATATAAATTATAATTTTTATAGTTTTTTTAAATAATTATATAATACTACTTTAAATAAAACTAGATATAAGTCTAATAAAATTTGGAATTAGATTGGATAAGATTAACATAAGAGAGTTTCATATGATTATTTGTTAAATATTACTTTAATTTTAGTAAAGCTCTAAAGTAATGCAAACTTTTAAAAAATGACATATTTACCAAATTGTAACCAATTTCTAATTCAAATATAAATACTAATTTTGTTTAGATAAATAATAATTAAAATAATAAATATAATTATAATATATTATATTTTTATAAATTATAATTTTTTTATATATCATAATAATATTTTCAGATGTATTAATTTAATTAATTTTATAAATATTAACTTTAAAGAATAATTAAAATTGTTAATAAATTTTTCTATTATATGCAAAGAAAGCAAAATTTTTTTTTATAATTAAATCTATAATTCAAATTTAAAAATTATGTTTATAAGGATTTTAGGTGTATCAAATCCTAAAAGAAGATTAAAAAAACATTTGATAATAAAAAGAAAGACTATTGTTGTATTTTATTACTTTTTTGCCAGATTGGATAATAAATTTGTTAATAATTTAAAACTTAAAATTAAACTTTTTTTAAAAGCATCAAGAGAAAATATTAAAACTTTATTATTAATAGGTCTAATGTATATATTAAAACAGTTAATAAATATAAACAAAAAATATTAATAAATCATTTTAACAAAATTAATAAATATTTTATAAATTATATAAGTTATTCAAAAAAAATTCTGAAATGAAATAAAATATATATTTATTTTATTTAAATATCATGTAATTTTATTTAATTTTATTAATAAATTATAATTTTTTAATATAAAAAAAAAGTAACTTTGAAAATTAATACTAATTTTATATAATATATAATAATAATTTTTATATATTTGATATTTAACATTAATGATTATCATACTATTTATTCTATGCATTAACCTGTTATTTTAATTATCATTAATGATAAATATTTTGCATCTTGTCTTTTGAAATTAATTGATAATTATATATTAATTCTAACTATTTATAATCCAAACTCCAAAAAATATTGATATTAATGATCTTTATTAGTATTTAAAAACATATTATAATGAAATTTTTGATATAAAAGATATTATAAAAAATCAGTGAATTATATAAAAATCATTAAATAAAAATCAATTTAATTATATTAATCATATAATAATACAATTCAAAAAGAAAAGAAGAAAGATCTATGAAAAAAATCATATGATATCTTTTTAAAATATAAATTTACATTTATTAGTAGATTACTTCAAAGTTATTCAAATTATTACTAATATTTCTTTATTAAAAAAACATTTTTTAATTATATAGTATATTATACTAATTATTACAGATTAGCTTATATATTTATATATATAGCTTTATTTACAAGGCAATTAATCTGTTATTCCTTTATATGTACATAACTTTGTCTCAATTCTTGAACCACTTAATATATCTTTAAATTTCATAGAAAAGCTATTATATTATGACTTCTTTTAAAATCTTTTCCATTTTGTATTTGGTTCAAAAAAAAACTTTTGCAAAAAAAAAAACCTAAACCATGATAAATAAATTTAATATTAAAATTGACAAGTGAAATATAAAACAAATATCAAAAATTATTTTGCAGAAATTTATAAAGATATAGAATATAAAACATTAATAAACTTACTGGATAATATAATTCCTTGTTATTTCATTCTGAATAATTTGATGAATATATTAAAATAATATTTTACCTTTAGACATTTGTATTAAAATGAAACAAAAAGAAGCCTTAACTATATAAGAAAGTGCCTTGTCAACTAAACAAATTAAGTATTTAAAATTAATGAAAACTCTGCAAAATTTATTAAATCATATAAATTTTAATGATTATATTGTTAAAAATCTGCATAGCATAAAATAAGAGCAAATACAAATACACATGATAGTGTAAGGATTAATTAAATAGAATAAATAAAAAAAATTTTTTTTTTTTATAAAATACAATTATTAAAAGAGAACTTTTTAAATCAAAAAGATACCTATATATACCCTCAACTTTACCAAAAAAACTACAGTATTTCTACATCATTTCATATTGTCGAAAAAAGGCACTATCCTCTTTACAAACTAGTTGCTTTTGATGCAATTGTTGATGTTAAATGCTTACCAACTGGATTTAATACAACAAACACCAAATAACTGAGAATTTTGCAGATAAACCACTTATTGCAAATAATCGAAACATTTTGTAACCTTCTATGGAAATTCCACTATGCAAGGCCATCACTGACTGCGGATTATGCTCTAGTAGTATTAATTCTCCCAAAATAATGAATCCCAGGCCAGGTGGAGCTGATGTCATGATCCTCGGAAGATGCATCAGAATCTTGGCTTGTATCTATCTCCAAATTCATGTGACTGGACTACATTCCGTGTCTAATTTCGTGGATTTGTAGAGAAAATACAGTGTAATTGGATGGTGTCTGTATCATCGGAGTCCGAGTTTATATACACGTCTCTCAAATTGCGGTACGACAAGTACGCAATAATTATTTAGAATATATTATGTATTGCACGATATTATACTGTATATTTAAAATTTTGGTTTGTAATTAATAAAAGCAAATTTGTTATTGTTTTATAATTTATTGATATTTTACATCGTAAAAAAAAGCTATGTAAATTTGGGAGTTTAATAATACAAATACAACAATAATACATTATAATTAATCAGGACAATGAATTAAACAATTTAAACAGATTGGTTCTCTCAAAGTTCCATCATAATCAGCATCATCAGAAAAACCTTCACTAAAAGATGGTGATACAGGTCCTGGAGGAGAATAAGGAATTGAAGGTGCGGGAAATGGTGACGATGACCTTTGTCGTATCTACAAAAATATTGACATACCCTTTCTTAGCATTAAACTAAATAGAATATTTTAGTAAGGTTATAATATACTTACAGAATTATTCTTACGGCGTTTTCTAGAAGTACCAACATTATAGTTTACATTTTTTCGACGTGGTCGAAGATTATGTAATTGAGGAGTAGGAGAAGGTTCAGGAATATTAACATCCCGTTCATTATCAGGTCGAGAAGGAGAAGGTTCAGGAACATTAAAATCCTGTTCATTATCAGGTCGAGCGGGAGAAGGTCCAGGAATATTAAAATCCTGTTCATTATCAGGTCGAGCGGGAGAAGGTCCAGGAACATTAAAATCCTGTTCATTATCAGGTCGAGCAGGAGAAGGTTCAGGAACATTAAAATCCTGTTCATTATCAGGTCGAGCGGGAGAAGGTTCAGGAATAATAAAATCCTGTTCATTATCAGGTCGAGCGGGAGAAGGTCCAGGAACATTAAAATCCTGTTCATTATCAGGTCGAGCGGGAGAAGGTCCAGGAACATTAAAATCCTGTTCATTATCAGGTCGAG
>CAMKVN010000210.1:0-35901 GCA_946474995.1 Funneliformis geosporum
ATTAGAAAGAGATGATAATATTAATAATAGCTTATTAGATAATGAAATATTAGATAATGAAAATAAAGAAGAGGAAGAAGAAGAAGAAGAAGAAATAATAGAAGAAAAAATATTGGTAGACTTTAAAAAAGCTTTAAAATTTATAAAAACTTGGTAAAATATATTTTAATATACATATATTAATTAATAAAACCTTAAAACTTAAGCTCTTATCTAAGCAAAGATCATCAGATTATTTTTTACCCAAATATAAAGAAAAGAATGAATGACATATTAATGCAAAAAAAATGTATAACGATAAATTAGATTTTGAAAAAAAATCACATCTTTTTTTATTACTTTAAATCGATTTGATATTAAATGTTACACAATATAAAAAAAATTGACATTTGATTTTATCACCAGGTGATATAACGAATGTCCATTATACTGGATTCAAATGGTAATTGTTTCATAAGAAATGATGCAGTATTGACAGAAATCATACTTTTTTTATTTTTAGATATTTTAGATATTATTTGTATAATAAAATTAATATAGATATGATTTACTGTGATTATATAAGATATAATTTGATGTGATTATATAGGAGACAATTTTCTTACATTTATTATAAGATAAGACTAAAAATTAATATAATTATATTTTATATATTATTATGATTATAAAAGGGGTATATTCTTATTTAAAAATTTGGGCAAAATTATAATGTGATTAAAAAAAGAGGTGTAATTATATAGGAAGTAACTATATAAAGGGTCTATTGTAATCTAGAAATTCAAAAAAATATATATTTCATTTTACTTTATCAATAGTTTTGAGAGAAAATTCTATTTACTAAGAAAAGGTGTATTTCAACTATACATAAAGTCAAAATGAAATCCAAAAGTTGAGATGTTTCGACTTTGGAAGTCAAAGTGAAATAAAAAGTCAAAATAGTCAAAATAATATCATATCACTAATTTTTCATATAGAAAAATTCTAAAAAAATAAAAATATATGATCTCAATCAATACTGGTCTGATTTAATTTGTATGATACTACTATCATTCGATTTCGATTAAACGAATCTAATGAGCTAATATTCATTAATTTCAGATCAGCCTATTTCAAGATATTTACAATTAAATTTTGAAATTCAAACCCCTTTATTTAAAGTAAAATTTATTGATTTATCCCTTAAATTATAGGGTTTCGCAGGCAAATTTGCCTACTTATTTACTATAAATTCTCTTTTGATTTACTTTTATAAATAATTAATATTTTTAAGAAATTTTTTTTAAATTATTATATAAATATATAATATATTATAATAAGTTTTATTTTTTAATTATATAATAAAAAATTTAATGTTACTTAGAAGCTAAAAAATTGTAATTTTTAAAAAAAAATTATTTTAAAAAATTTTATGATTAATCTATAATAAACTTTTTAGAATTTAATTTTAATTATATTAATTATGATAGAATATTATAAAATTATTTATAAAGAAAAACGTTTATTATTATAATTTTTATAATTTATTAAAAAATTTTATGACTTTAATTAATGATAAAGTGATTCAATTAGTACGCAAATATATAAATTTTTAAAGAATTTTTAAAAAATTATTATAAGAAATTTTTTGAAACTTAATTTTAAAATTAAATTATTTTAAAAACCTTTTTAAAAACTTAAAATCTTTATTAATAAAGTTGATAAATTATTTATTAAACTTTATTTTTATATAGTAATAATATTACTAAAATTAATATTTAACATTTTATAAAGAAATTATCACTTTTTTTTAATTTCATAGGCAAATTTGCTTGCTATACAGTCTAAGGGATAATTTCAGCTAATAATATAATTGTGATTATCTCACAATTGGATAATTCAATATCAATGAATGTTAGTTTATTGGATCTAGCTAGTTATAAGGAATCAAATAGTAGTTGTTTAATATGAATTGAAGTGGTATTGACTAAGATCATACATTTTTGTTTTTTTTTTTTCAATATGAAAAATCATGTGATATAACATTATTTTGACTATTTCGTGACTTTAACTCTAATAATCAAAATGATATTAACCACTGGGATTGGCAGCATTATCTTAGTTAGAAACAACTGAGATCCTATTGTAAGTTACATTGTAATAGATCCTAGTTCAAAGCAGATTATGCTATTAATTTATTATAGAATTTACCAATTCAATTCTGAGAATTAATTTCATAAGATGTGTACAAACTATGTATATTAAAGATCACAAATTTGTAGAATAAGATGACTATTTGATAGTTGTTTATATAAAGGATGGTAGCTCTTATGTCATAAGCTGTGTAAGATCACTTCATTTATATATCACCCTGACAATAGGTAATAATAGTAAGTAACTTGAAGTATAGTGAACTGATTGAGTTTGAAACCTATGTTAAGGAGCCGGTCTATAATGGACAAGTGTCATATCATTTGTAAAGGATACCTGTGAGGATAGGATCAATGGTAGATATTGAATAACTTGAATTGAATAATACTCACAAGTTATAGGTGGTTAATATTACACTATCTTTAACCATTGTGATACCTATATCACAACTAGAGTTTGGAGGCCTAAGTTTGATTCTTAGAGTGATTTTGATATATGACGAGACAACTATGATATAGGCTATCATTTTAGGTTATTCTTGACTCTCTTTTCAGTAGTTGTAATGAATGTGAATGATAATGGATACTATAGTATTCTATTATAAAGTTTAGTAGTTTAGCAGTCTATTTGATAATGACACTTATTCACCTAGATTTAACGTAAATTCATACTGGATTGTAACATACCAAAGCAGAGTTATTGTGATAATTATATATTGTAAGTTATATCATTCTATTGAAGAGTATGCAGCTAAACTTTACTACTAGCGTATGCCTAATAAAAGTATTAAAAAAAATGATTTGCCTATTTTAACCATTTCAAATATCTGAAATGATCCATTTCAACTTCATGTATGCTAAGGTCTTCAATTTTTTTCCATTTCTTACTTCAATGTATGCAACTCTTCATTTTTTTGGCTTAACAAATTTTGTATTAGGCTTTATTCTCTAAAGTTCTTTTTTCTTAATATAATTTTGGACAGCTTGATTTAGAAAATCTTTACTTCAAGATAAATACTACTTGCTTGTTCTAGCAATAATAGATATTTTCAGAATATAAGACATTGCTATATGGGAATGTTACCAGTAAAATCAAGTTATGAGATATAGTAAATCATATGATCTGTAATGTAATTTTACTGGTGATGTTCCTATATATCTATTTAATAGATTGAGAAAGCTGATTAAATTACTTTGAAAAATATACATGAAAAATGATATTAGCATATTAATTATTTTATAAATGATAAAAAAAATCTGGGAATTCTTAAATTTTAAGCTTCAGAAAAGGAATTTTAGAGAAGAAAAAAATTAGCCATTAAAATGCTTTACACGTGTGTGTTATAATATAAAATTAGTGCTTTAAATTTTGAGCTAAATGCATGAATACCTGGTCTTAAAAATATTTACTTGATTATGTGAATAATGTTATTAAACCAAGGATTTAAAACACTATACATAGGTATCTGATCTCAAAAATATTTACCTAATTATAAGAAAGATGTTGTTGAACTAAGAATCTGAAATATTATTTGTAATGCTGATCACTTTGTCAAGAAAAATGATCATATGTTTTTCAAATACATAAAAAAATTGTTAGGGACTTTTAATTATCTTGCACAAATAAAGAAACTATAGAGTTTTTTTTTTACATTCTGATTTGATCCTTTTAAAAATGTATTGTTCAGTATATTTATATTAATAATTAGAATATTTTATAATATCAGTAATAATTTTATGAATTTTTTTATAATAGATAGATCTAATAGTTGAACTAGAATTTCTGATTTATGAAAATGATAATATCAATAAATCTCATTCATATTCCTTATAAGAACGCTCAAACATAATTTTTTTTCAGCTATTTGTACTCTGATAATATTAAATTCATTCTTATTAGGCTTATAACTTTTACAAGTCCAGTATATCCTATCATTAATCTTACACTATAACTTCACTTGATCATTTCTTTCTTTTTTTATTATATATGACAAGCATGATTATTCAGTAAAAAAATTTTGAAATTTTTCTATTGTATTTCATTATAAACATAATATCTAGCTATCTTCCAGATTATTTATCACTTTTTCTATATACACTAGTACTACTTTAATGTTCAGAACTGCTAACAAATGTGATTTTTTCTAAGAAGGATTTTTTAATGTTATCTAGATGATTGAACTGATACTATCATATTAGTTATGTAAGTACTTTATTTAGAGAATTATAAAATTCATTCCAAATGCTTGATTATTTTAAAAATCGCTTCTAATATCCATAAAAAGACATAAGCAATGAGCAGAAAATTACTAGATATTATAAAATATTATAAAAAATATCTACAATGTGTCTAAAATTCTCTCTATGACTATTGCAAGCCCATTTTCTATTTTCTTTCATATCTTATCATGTATAAGTTTTCTTGGTAAATCAATTTCACAATTCTCAATGAAAAAAGTAACAAATTCATTACATTTTCTTTTTACAACAAACAGAAGAGATATCATTTGTCATATTAGTTTTATAAAAGTATGCTTAAATTGTTCTGGTAGATTTTATATAATTTCTGATTCATTAGAAATTATCTGACTAGCTAGAAGGTTCTTCTATGATAATTCAGTAATATTTACATTATTTATATTAAAGTATAAATACTGATTAATTAATTAATGTAAATTTTTTTTTGATTTTACTTAAAAAATATTATAAATTTTATTATAAAACTATTATTTGTTTAATAACTAATTTTTTAAAATTAATTTTTTCTTTTGAATTTGAAAGAAAAAATTATTAAAGAAATATATAGTCAAAATTAATAATTTGAATGTAATTTGCTAATAAGAAAAAATGATATCAAATATTACTTTAATTATTTTGCTAATATGAGAATATTTAATATATTTAATATTAGTTAAGATTATATAAAATACAATCACAAGAAATTAAACTATAAGTAATGATAATATATCTGTAATATACTTTACTAATTCAAAAGTTAGTAGTAATTGATGTTACAATACAATCAACTTTTAAAATTTTAAAAAGCTGATTCTTATTCTATTTATATACTTTTCAATTATTAGTTTAACTGATTTATCACAAGAAATATTAAAGTTTTCATCAAGAGAAAGTAATAACTTTCAAAAACTTTTATTTTGAATAATGTTTTATAAAAAATCTGATTCAATCTGAATTTGATCCAGATCTGATAGATCAAATCAAATTGATTTTATCAGATTTAAATCAGATTTGATTTGATTTGGATTTGATTTAATCTATCAGATTTGAATCAGATTTGAATATAGATTCAATCCATCAGATTCAGATTTAGATTCAAATCAGATCTATCAGATTTAAAATATTATTTTTTTTTAATAATATAATTTGTCTTATAAATTAGAAATACAGTCAAACCTTGATATAGCGAACCCTTGATATAGCGAATTTTTAAATCAAATATATTAAAATTACCTTTATTATAGTGAACTAGCCAATTAAATTCTTTAAAAAATTTGTTATAAGCTTATAACGAAGTTGATATCTAGATCCTAGAATTCGTTATATCAAGAGTTCACTGTAGTATGTATTATTATTAAAAAAATAAGTATTTCTTAATTTTTTAATAATATAATCTATTTTAAATCAAAGTAGTATTTATTGTTAAAAACAAAATGTTCTTATTTTTTTAATCATAAAATTCACCCTAAAAGTCAAAATAGCATTTAATATTACATATTTAAAATATGTGTTAGGTTGATGGTATATGTATTATATTACAATTATGATCAAGTGATCTATTCAATTAGAAAATTCACAATTATTGTATTGCATTGATAAATGTATCTCTATATCACATTAGTTTTTTCTTTTTTTCTTACATATTAATATTTGCAGTTGTATACTTTAATTATTATCATAAAAAATGTGTATTTAAAAAAATTTGATTAATGAATATATAAT
The DNA here is from genome assembly GCA_946474995.1 of Funneliformis geosporum. Classification (NCBI taxonomy): domain Eukaryota; kingdom Fungi; phylum Glomeromycota; class Glomeromycetes; order Glomerales; family Glomeraceae; genus Funneliformis; species Funneliformis geosporum. Next base: position 6,087 of record CAMKVN010000210.1, read on the forward strand.
AATTATTAAAAAAATGTTAAAAAATATATAAATTTTATTGTAAAATGTGTAAATTAATATTGTATAAAAGTGTTATAAAAAAAATTATTATTAAAATAAAATATTAAAAAATTCAAATTTATAATACTTAAAAATGACATTACAACTAGATCTGGTCTTATTAATCGCAACCTATAACCCACAACTCTATGTTTTTATATGGGCTGCAACTGCAACTATTTTTAAAAACAGGTTAAGAAGCTATCTTTAATAATACTTATATTATAATATTATTATAAAATATAATTCTATTATAAAATAAATCTATCATCATAAAATAATTAAAAATGGCTTAAAATTAGTATAAATACTTTATAAAAATATTAAAGAATGTATGCTATTATAATAAAAATTATAAATGATACCTTGCTTTAATTTAACTGATTTTTTAATATGTTTTTGCTCAGATTATATTTATTTTTACTGACTTTCCTTGTTTTTTGATTAGGATTTTTTGTGAATCCAAAAGTTTCTTATCTTTAATATTACTAGGTAGATTTTATTTATGCTTTCTGATCCTTCTATTTTACATCATCTGACAGATTCAACTTGTATACAAATTATAGAACCACTTTTTAAATTAACCATTAGATTTAAATCACAATTTAGATTATAAAAAAGAAAGTTATTAATAGATAGATTTTAGTTTAGCTGCTTTATAATGCTTTGTAAATTTATTTATGCAATTGTGTATTACTATCTTAGTAATCTATTCTAACTTCTTCTAAAAAATTGACAAATTAGAAATATCAATAATTTTGATATTTTTACTTGATTCTTTATAAGATAGAGTATTATATTTAATAATTTATTATTATTGGATGTTTTTACTTTCATTTGTAAATATTGTAAAGTGAATTTTGCATGTAATAATATATAAAAGGAACTACAATTTGCAACATAACCTAAAGGAAAAAAATTTGAATAAAATGAATAATTTTATGAAATTAAACAGACCAAAATGGTTAATTATCAAGGGTAATGTAAGCATAAACTATACAATCATTAGATGTCAAAAACAGAAGAAAATTAAATGTGAATATATGGAATTTGACTGAAACTGTACCCTGGTGTTTGCAGGTACGCCAGTCATACCATTCAGACAAATACAAATTTCAATTTCACTGTTAATAATATAGAAATTAGAATTTTGTGCATTTAGTACAAAAAAATCATTTTTTACACTACTCTTTTGAATTATATTAATGTTTATAGTGTTCCATTCAGAACATAAAAAACTTTTATGACCTTGATGTCTATGCGCAAAGCTAAGCAATCTAAGTATGTAAAACCTCTTCATGTTTTGTTGTAATAAACTGAAAAACTTGAATGCAATTGTACGCTTGTGTTCTTGCAAATACTAAATCTTTTAGTATATCAAAACTTCTTTCGTCATAATTATTTGTGTTATTTCTGCGCATATAGAGTTCAGAGCAGAAAGGGAGTCCTAACATAACAGCATTTTCATAAAATCTCAAATGCTTGCGTAGTTGAAGATAATGGCTATAAAACATTTGTTTGAATTCATAGTAATGCGCATGCATTTCTGAGCCTGGTGTTGTATAAAGGATTTCTTTCATTTCTTCATAATAGGCCCCTGATCTTCTTTATTAATATGGCATTGAATTATAAAGCCATCTTCAAAATGCCTGGAGAACGTGAAATATACAAAGGAGACATAATTTTCAATAGTAAATCAGTAAATCATTTCAAATTTAAAAAAGAAATTAGATTCAAATTGAAATATAATCCTTACTCTCTAGTTAACATAATTCAAGAGCATTGCGTTCAGCACTCAAATCGTCAGTAATAAAAACCTTTGGATCGACACGCCCAAAAAAGCATGTAGTAGAAGAATCGTCTTAAGTAGATTTAATGCATTTTCTAGCGTGACTTTAGACTCATCCAAAGTGATAAATAAATTGAGCGGGAGGGCTCCAACTGTGCAGCTCATATAGTCATACCTCTTTATAATCACATAGTCAGGCACATAGTGACTTTTAAAGCAAAATGTGCTTATAAAGAGGTATTACTATGATCGTTATTAACGGAAGGGATTTTTTTATGATTTTAATCTATCAAAATTTCAAATATGTGACTATACATATGATGTGTTTATAAAGGGGGTGACTATATAGAGGTACGACTGTATAAAAAAGAGTGATTGATGTATTTAGAGGTTCAAATGATGCTGAAGCGTCCATATAATACAGATTGTAAAAAAACCTTTCGTGAACTTAACTCATCAAATTAGTTACTACGCACAGAATAAATGCCTTTCCTGGTGAATTATATTCTTGTAATACCGCCTTTCTATGACATGAGTTATAATCGTTTACAACTTTTACTAGACGTTTAAACATTGAAGTACCGTTGCGACCACCAAGTGCCATTTCACGATATTTATGAAAAAGCTTAGCAATGCCCAGTCTGCAAGTAATACTAAAAGTTCCTGCTCATCCGTAGTGCTAAGAATAAAGTGCATCTTCGTAAATATACATTGCTGATGCGGAAGAGTGACCATTTTTGAAAAATTCCAAAATTTTTTCGTGATCTTCTCCATTGACATGTCAAAAGCTTAACGATTCTGCAGAATTGACAACGTGATTATGAGTATGGCTCAATTCAATATTACAATTCTTTAACTGAAGGTGAATAGTAGCGGTGCAATTTGTATTTCGTAACTGAGACAATTGTAGGCGTTTTAATTTTCTCATTGCTCTAACACAAAAAATAAAATAATCTCATTAAAATTGCTATAAATCAATAAAAAACACGGTACTACTTGGGCAGAAGCGAAGAGTCAGTTATCAATGCGATTATTTAATGTAGCATTTGAGGGCTCGATGATCTAATGAAAGAATGGGTACCCAGTTTATAGAATATTATCATAGCATAGGCTCATGTGAGATCGATCACCTGAAATGCGCAGAACGATATCGGGAGGAAACTCTTGTCGGCCCGGTTAAAATTATTGTACATAGATTAGAGATTTTTTTCTAAAAAACAATCGAGGAGTGTAAAATTGTATATTAATACACCTTTTCTTCCTATTTAACGCGTAAGTATGTATGCTCATACCCAGGGTTGGGAATTTTGTATGTACTAGATAAAATTACCATTGTACTTGTACTGTACTTGTACTAATTTTTATATTAATTATTATAATGTACTAACTGTACTAATCATTGTACTAACACTGTATTTCCCATCCAATAAATTTTTACACGTTTTTCAAACATGAAATTCATATATAGTATATACATATTTATTCTAATTTAAACTGTAAGAACGATAAATCCAACGACTTTTTTATCGTTATTTAAATTTTAATTCAAATTTTCGAATTATGAATTAACTTTCGTAAAATCATTTATAAAGATTTTCAATTTAAACTGATGGATCGCCATTCCGTGGAATAACCGGAATCTTTAAGGGTTAAGGATCTGCTGCCATGACAAAGCGATTACCTTTAAGTGATGAAATGTGTAATCATGAGCTTTTAGCTTTTTTTTTGTGCTGTGCATTTGATCTTTTAAATGATATCATGTTGAGATCCTCCTGTGATCTAATCACAAATTTCATCGTTTTGATGTTTTTTAAGGTTATATTGCACAAGAGAAACTTTTGTACATTTAATTCAACACTATAATGCTCGAGTCTCTTGTTGCTACCGTGTTGAATCGTTTTCTTGGAGCTTATGTCTCTAACCTCGAAGTTAACCAACTTAACGTTGCCATATGGACAGGCACGTCTACTAGCCTTGCATTGAATTAAATGGGGATTTTTTTTAAAAAAAAATTTATAAACTGAACCATTTATTTTATTAAATATCGTTTTTTTTAAAAGGTGACGTTGTATTAAGAGATTTACAACTAAAGAAAGAAGCTCTCGACAAGTTTAATTTGCCCATTGATGTTTTAGAAGGTGCGAATTCCGAATAAAAAATTAAAAATTCTATTTAATAAAATTTTTTCCAATGTAAAAAAAAATTTGCTCGACATATTTAGGATACCTTGGGGAATTAACGTTAAATATTCCTTGGTCAAATTTAAAGAATAAACCCGTTAAAGTTTTCATAAATAATGTTTATCTCCTTGCAGTTCCAAAAGCCGAGTCGGAGGTTTAGATCAAATCTTTGTCAAAAAATATATATTATGATTTGATTTATTTATTAATAAAATCATTGTAAAAATTTATTAGTACGATCCTGAGGAAGATGAGCGTCGAGCTCAACAACTTAAACAAGAAAAATTAGCAAATGCCGAATTGTTGCATACACAACCTGAAGCGTCAGGTGGTTAAATCAATGCATTATTTTAACGTTTTTATTATAAGAATGATTAATTAACTTTTCTTCCTCTTTTTTTTCATATATTATGAAGAGGATGATCAAAAGAACCAATCTTTTGTAAATCAACTCGTCACGAAGATTGTTGATAATCTTCAGATTTCAATCAATAACATTCACATTCGTTATGAAGATAAGCTTAGTGACCCAGGGGTGCGTTTTCATATAATTTTTTTTTTCATGTTGATTGGTTCTAATTTATTGTGTAATTCTTTCAGCATCCGTTTGCTGTGGGATTGACTCTATCCGAATTCTCGGCAGTTTCAACTGACAGTAATTGGAAACCTACATTTATTGAGGGAGAAACCAGTTCTATTCATAAGGTAAAAAAAATATGAGTGAATGAGATATGTCGTTTGTTATTGTCATAGGAATTTTATAAATTTATCTAAAATGGTTCATGTGCTTCTTAAAGTTAATTACTTTAGGATGTTTAGCTGTTTATTGGAACACAGATTCGAGATCTTTAGCTGGCTACTCAACAAAGAAAGCCGTCGATTTATTTAATAGCTTGGTAATATTCTAATTCATTGTAGCTTTAAATTACCTAATGAAAAATTTTAACATGAATAACTTTTGTAATTTAAAAGATTGCGTCCGAGAAAAATATACCATCAGAACATCAATACGTACTTAAACCCGTTTCTGGTTCCGGACGCGTAAGTTTTTCAAGAAAGAAATAAAAGTTCATGTTCGTATTTGCTTCTTACTTATTCACGTTTTTTTGTTCTCTTAGCTTGTACTTAATAAACATTTTGACGTAAACGATCCCAAAACTACCGCAACATTATTGTTTGATGAACTTGGGTTCGTCTTTGATGATGAGCAATATAGGGATGCTCTATTGATGGTTGACCTATTTCATTTTTACCTGCGACAACAACAAGTAAGATAAATATTCTTGTTTAATTCATTTATTTTCAGAGAAATATGCAATTTATAAAATAATATTTAATTTTATGTTGATAGTATCGAAAATTCCGACCTCTACAAGTAACTCCTAAACAAGATCCCAAAGCGTGGCTGCTTTTTGCAGGAAATTGTATTATCTCAGAAATTCGTGAGCGCAATAGGAAATTTACATGGGATTACTTTGAAAAACGACGTGACGATCGACATTCATACGTACAACTCTATAAAGATAAACAACTTGATAAAATGACACCAGATGTTTGTATACACACATTAGAATGTATTAAATTATTTGTTATTCAAATTTTTTTTTTATCCGACTGACATTACGCGTATTTTTAGAATCAAACCAAATTAGATAATCTTGAAAGGAAACTCAGTTATGAGGATATTCGATTTTATAGATCAATAGCAAAATCACAATTAAGAAAAGAAAAGGCATTAATTGGTATGTAATATAACTATTGAAGGTTGTTTAAGATGATTAGGAGATATCTCTAAAGGTTTCAACTTGTTTTAAATTAAATTTATTATAGATAAAAAACAAAAGGAACGATCATTACAGCAATCATCAAAATCCGGTGGTGGTTGGATAAGCGGATGGTGGTGGGGTGGGTCAGAATCGAATGTAAAAGACAAAATTATTTATTTAATTCATTTTATTCAGTAACAACCATTATTGTATAATTTATTTGGAATTTTTTTTTCTTTTAGGAGAATGAGGGAGACACAATATTGACCGAAGAACAACGACAAGAATTATTTCAAGCAATTGATTATGATGAAACAGCTGCAATACAAACTAATGTGGACCTACCTAAAGAGGTTGTATGATACACTTGAGCTATTTTTAAAATAATTTTCATCCAAAAACTTTCGTTTATTAAAAAATTTTATTTTTTTATTAGTGGACAATACTTTCACTAAGAACTAAACTTAAAACGGGATCTTTTGCTCTAAAAAAAGATCCTCACGGAAAAAATGTTGATATACTAAGGGTTATGTTTGACACGGTGACAGCAAATTTTCTTCAACGCCCTGAATCATTTCAAGCTGAAACTTCTTTGGGTAGTTTAAGTGTATATGATGGTTCTACCGAAGGAACATTATATCCTCAAATAGTTAGGGTTAAAGATTATGATTCTAAAGCCTCTCCAAAAGATTTGACAAGAAATAATCGCGCAAGTGATATTGAATATGATGAATCACAAGGAAATCCATTTTTTCAATTAGTTTTTGAACAAAATCCTTTGGATGGTAGAGCAGATAATGGTCTTTCAATGAGAATGAGACATTTAGAGATTATTTATAATCGAAATGCCGTTGAAGCAGTTATTGACTTTTTCAGACCTCCCGAACAACAATTGGAATCTATTTCAGCTTTAATAGTAAGTTTTTGCTGGAACTTTTTAAATTCAAATGATTATGATTATAACAGAGAGCAAAAAAAAATTCTCTTATATTCGTTTTGTGTAGGAAGCAGCAGGAGATACTTTAGAAGGAATCAAAGCTCAGACTAAAGATGTATTAGAATTCGCATTAGAGGAGCACAAGACTATAGATGTAAAGATTGATATGAACGCGCCAATTTTTATTGTCCCTGAAAGTTGTACAAAATCAGATGCTCAAGTAGTTGTATTAGATTCCGGTCACATTAGCGTAGAGAGCAATTTGGTTAATAAAGAGCTCTTCTCACAGATCCAATCAAAAGCAAAAGCAAGTAAAGGTTATAGTGAAAAGGATTATAAAGAGTTGGAGTCTTTGATGTATGATCGTTTCACAGTACAACTCTCTTCAACTCAGGTAATTGTTCTTTTATATGAACTTGTTAAGAAGTCAAAGTTTAATATCGACTTTTTTTTAAAATTTAACGCAGATTACTTTTTTGTTATTAGCTTTTAGTAGGACAATCTGTTGACCGTTGTTTAGATCAGATACGAAATACTGATTCCAATTACGACCTTCATGTCATTGATCGTATCAATATGCAATTTAATGTTGAAATGTCCATATTACCCCGTGCAACTTATCTGACTAAATTTCGAGTTACAGGACACGTACCTTTACTTAAAGCCAATTTCTCAGATAGAAAATATAAGATCATTATGAATATAATTGAAAAAATTACGCCAGCGAGTACGAAAGAAAATACAGAATCTGTTCAATATCCTGTATCTGAAATATTCTCGTTTACTGGATTAGTCGAGGAGGCTTTGAAGGATAAAACTAAAGATAATAAATCAGATAACAAACCTTTATTAAATAAAAATTTGGCAAATAAAGCTTTAGCATGGAATCGTAAGCACAGAGACTCTGTGGTAATGGCGGAAAAATTTGGTTTAGGAAAAACGTTTCAAGATTATGTAATAGATAGCGCTAGTGATGAAGATGATGATGAGATTCCTGAAGAACATCCAGAAGAATTCTTTGACGCACAAGATGCAGGCGTATGTATTAGTTATATTTATTTTGCGTTTTTATGCTTGATTACTAATTAATTATATTATTTTAAGGACCCTAATAATGCAAGTGTCAATCAGAGAACATTTGAATTTGATTTTCGTGTGGATAAATTTACAGCAACTTTAAAAAAGGCAGATCCAGACTCAAATAAACCGGAAGTTGTTTTGGTTGATATGGTTCTGGAACATTTTGGGTTGAGTTATGTTCTTCGACCATTCGATATGTCTGCTGTAGTTGTACTTAAATCTCTTAGTATAGAAGATAAAATTTCTAATTATTCAGAATTTAAACATTTGGCTGCTTCTGAGGGATATGGAAATGCTCAACATGAAGATTCTAAAGATCTTGTTCACATAAAATATTCCAAAGTTGATCGAAAATCACCCGAATATATGTCAAAATTTGATGGAATTGACCAGAGCGTCGACATTGAATTGTCTACTATCAATGTCATTGTTACTCGCAAAAGTATTTTGACATTATATAGTTTCATATTGGACACTTTTACTTCGTCTCCTACACAACCCCCCGCATCTCCACCACAGATTGTTGATGCGCAACCTGGTTCAGAATCAGAAGAAACTCTCAAACCTCAACCACTACCATCACCACCACCGACACAATCTTCAACTATGAGAGTTAAAGTCAGATTAAATAGTATCAGGTTTATATTAAATAATGATGGTGTTAGACTTGCGACAGGATTATTGTCGCTTGCAGATGTTGCTGTACTATTAAGACAAAACACTATTCGCGTTGGGGCTCGATTAGGCAACTTTTCACTTTCTGATGATTTGGCTGGGGAAAGTAGACCCGAATCATTGAGTCAATTGCTTACTATTCAAGGGGAGGATTTAGCCGTTTTTCAATATGAGACATTTGATGAAAAATCGCCAGGTTTCCCTGGTTATGACTCATCGGTTTATTTACGAGCAGGTTCTGCCAAATTGACTTTCCTTGAAGAACCTACTAGGCTTCTTCTTGAGTTTGGTAGTAAATTTGCTCAAATGAAAGGTCTTTATGATTCAGCTAGAAACGCTGCTGTTCAACAAGCGGCACAGTTGCAAGAGAGAGTATCGAAATTCCATTTCGATATTGTGGTTCAAACTCCGATCGTTGTTTTTACCAAGGATGTTAAATCAAGCGATTGCGTAATCGCAAATCTTGGTGAATTATCTGCATCAAATGAGTTCATACCTAATGAAAAAGGAAAAGGAGAACTTACCCGAATTAAGGCTGAACTTAAAAAGATTAAATTAACTTCGGAATTTGCTTTTTCTGATAAAAAGAAACAAGTTTTGCAAATTATTGATGATGTTGATATCAATTTTAGAATTTCTTACTCGGAACATGTTGAGGGTTCAGATAGACCAGATATGGAGGTAAGGAATCAAAAAGATTTTTTTGTTATTTAACATTATTGAATAATTTTGTATAGACAACTTATTAATTTTAATTATTAAAAAAATAGATCGATGGTAGAATGTCGGATGTTAAGATGTCTTTAACAGAAAAACAGTATAAATATTTGTTTGACCTATCAAATACTATTCCTCGAGCCTTTGGTACTGGCGAATCTACAGATAAGAATACTTCTGGTTCTCCAACAAGTCCATCTCAACACTCTAAGAAATCAGGTGCAATAGAAACAAGTTCATCACAAAAGGACGACGCAGAAGTTCTGCCATGGACTACCATCGATTTTAAATTCATTGTGAATCAAATATATTTAGAAATTTTTTCTGGAGACGGTTTTCAAGCGAAGAAATTATCAGATACAAGTTTATCAAAATTCTGTTTGAATGAAACTAAAATCAAATATTCAATGGAGTCAAATGGTTCTATGAATGCAGAACTTAGCCTTCAGTCTGCTACTCTAAATGATACCAGACCAAATGTTCAAAATGCCTATAGAGAAATATTACCTGCTGGTAACCAAGATGCCCCTCAATTTAGTGTTAGTGTCACAATTTCCGGTGGTGTTGAAAGAAACATAATCGCTATCGTTACAGTTGATAGTCCACGGATAATACTTACTCTTGATCATTTGTTTGCTACACGCAATTATTTTATGAGTGCATTTGTTACTGATACCGAATCTTCAAATCAACAATCTCAACAAGCGGAATCACCATCATCTTCAAATCCTCCAAGAACACCTCCGAGATCTTTCACTAGTCAATCATCTACTCCATCTAAACCACCACGTCCGACCGCCACACAACCTAAAGTCACTACTAGTTTAAATTATCGTTTGAACGTTTCTTACGCAGAAATTATCTTATTAGCGAACCCTCATCTTGAAAGTACTGAAGCAATTGTTCTTTCTTCCAATAGAATAGTCATCGTACAGCAACAAGTTATGACACTCACTGTTGAGAAACTTGGCATGTTTTTATGTAGAATGGATAAGAGAGAAGATTCTCCTTTACGTTTCATTGATAACTTTAATATTGCTATGACTCTTGATACTCGAGCATCTAGACCAGGTCAACAACTTACCGACATCAATATTGAAGTTGGACCCCTCACGTTGAGACTTTCATATAGGGATGTGTTACTAATCATGTCAATAGTAAATAAGGTTTCTGAGCTCTCATCACAATCTTCATCTCCACCACCTGAAAAAGAAAATAAGCCAGGACCAGCATCTATTGATAACAACATACCACTAGATGTTGCATCATCTAAAAATTTTAACTATGATTCTTTAACTGCAGCTAAAAAAGGTGGAAATTCGAAGAGTCGCCCTAGCGTTTTACAGACTTTGATGATGACTCGAGAAACTGTAAGTATTTATTGTTGGAGTCCAATTTAATTTATATCACTGTTAAACATTCATATAAAATCATGTGACTTATAATTTTATTCCAGCTTAAAGCAACTTTTCAAGGTACTCGGTTAGTTGTTATCGGTGATGAACATGACATACCTATGATTGACGCTAGTGCGAATGAGTTTTCTGTAAATGTAGCTGACTGGTCATCTCAGGTTCGCTATATATATATATATTTTTTTTAGTTTGTCATTCCCCCCCCCCCCCCCCCCAATTTTTGGGAATATAATTATTAATTTTTTACTATTACCAGATAAGCGTCGACGCCAATGTTTCAACTTATATAAATTATTTTAATTTGACTAATTCTCACTGGGAGCCACTAGTAGAGCCATGGTCTTACAGTCTACACGTGCGTTATATGCCAATCTATTTTGTGTTGACTACATTTATCTTACTAATTATAATATAATTTGTGTGTTTAGGCATCTAAAAATTTAAATCCAGAAAGCATGGTGATTGATTTATCTTCTCAGAAACGTTTAGAGATAAACATTACACATATTTTCTTGGAAACGATGTTGACAACACTCTCTATAGTTAACCACGAAAGCGAGGTAAAGTCTATTTCTTTATTGATTTTAAGTATTTAAATCTCTATATTTATCTTTTTTATATTATCGGTTATAGCATGTATTGAATACCAAAAGAGGTTCCCGAACTCCATATAAATTAAGAAATAGAACTGGGTACAATCTACACGTATGGTCTATTTCTTCGGATGATGCTACAGATACAGAGATTGTGAAAATGGATGATATTCAAGATTTGGATTGGAGATTTGATGACTGGGTTAAAACGCGTGAGGTAATTTTTATTTTATTATTAACTAATTATGATGATTCGAAAATAATATTCTTACATTTTAAATCCAAATAATATCGTAATTTGTAGTCTGTGAGCATTTCAAAAAACATGTTGGGCATCCAATTTGATAATGCAACATGGGAGTGCATTAAGGAGATCCCTGTTGATAGGGAAGCAGAGAACTTGTATATATTACGACCTAAAGTTGGTGGGGTCACTCACCGTATGGTGGTTGATGTGAAATTAAAAGACAACATAAAAGTAGTAACTTTTCGATCGGTCTTAGTTCTTGAAAATCGAACGCTTTTAACAATTGAGATGAAAATTGTTGACAAACAGAACAAGAATGTTAGCGACGTTTATCAAATAGGTAAATTATACAAGTTTTGCACTTTTTTCATAATTTATAATTATGATTACTGACTTATTGATTTTCAATAATTGTTATGGCGTTTAGCTCCTGGTGAAGATTGTCCTGTTCCTATAGAACATGCGTATAATAATCTTCTTCAGATCAGACCTGAGGGTAATTATATTTCAAAAACATATTTAATCAATCTTTATAAATTGTATTAGAAAAAATTATAATATTATATTGTTCATACATCAGGCGGGTTTGGATACAATTGGAGTGTCGAAAATTTATATTGGCAAAATTTCATAAAACCTAATCCTATAAAGTCTATCACATGTCAATCTATACAAGATGATGCACCATTCCGTTTCCAAGTATTTGCTAGGTACAAAAAGAATGATCCTCTTGTAAAGTAAGTGTAACGTATTCAAATAAAATACGCCTCTTTTTTTTTTAAAAAAAAAAGAGATCTAAATTAATTTATCTAATAGGGAGTACCCTTGTATGGCTATTCGGTTAAGCGCACCGATACAAGTTGAAAATCTGTTACCTTACGACTTTAAGTTCAGAATTTACGACAAGACTATAGATCAGGATTGGCCCGATAATTTTTTACATAAAGGAGGAGTAACTTCTCTACACTTGATAGAATTAAATCATATATTATTACTTAGTATTACCGTAGAAGATACAGGTGCTATATATTATTATATATTTGCCTTCATTTGATTCAATTGTTATACATGTCACTTATACTGCTTATGCATTCCTTACAAGATTATGCTACCAGCGAATTTTCTATCATTAGCTCTCCAAGTTCCGATTATTCAGTTGATAATACACTGACACTTACAGATTCCGAAGGTTTAAAATTATACCTCCGAATTCATTACACGTTAGTAATTCTTAATCGAATAATCATCGCTATGATTTAATGAAAATTCTAACATGCAGATATCTTAACAGGGAAGTTCCCGATTCTGGAGGAGCATTTAAGTTTAGTGTATATAGCCCATATATCATGATAAACAAAACAGGTCTTGATATGGTTTTCAAATCGAAATCATTCTTAACTTCCGCCAAGATTGCTGCCGGTCAAGGTTGGTTATCCACAGATTTTAAGAAATAATAAAATTATATCCTCATTCACACGGATTAAAAATTTTTTTTTATCTTTGCATAGTGACATCAAAGAAGAAAAACCAGGTATGAGGCTTTAGTTAATTTCCCCTTTAAATGAGCTTATTAATCCTTGTCATTATTCGTTTAGGTCGCTCCATATATGTTCTCTTATCCAAATGATGAAACGCGAAATCGTGCTCTATTAAAAGTAGGAGATTCAGAATGGAGTAGGGTAATTATTTATAATATATCGTGATCATTTTTCCTCTAGGATTCTTATAATTAATTTGACTTTTTTGCAGCCTTTGAGTTTTGAGGCTGTTGGTACATTTATGGAGATTGTTATACCCTCTTCAACAAAAACCGAAGAAATACATTTGGGTGGCAGCATTCAAGAAGGTCACCAGAAGGTAAGAAATGTTTTAAATTTACGAAGATATATTATTTATTTATTTATGCAAAAGTTAACCTTTATTTATTCAACTTATTATTTTGTAGTATAAACTAACTAAAATTGTGACTTTCACTCCACGGTTTATTCTCAAAAACAATTTGAATGAGGATATTAATTTCCGAGAACCGGAATCGACTGATTTTATGACTGTTAAATCCAAAGATCGTGCTGCCCTTCATTTCTTAAAAAAGGGAATCGGTAAACAGCTTATGTTATGTTATCCTGGATTAAATAAATCTTGGTATTTATACTTTTTAAATTAGAATGCGCTTTTATCGAATCCTATTCACAGCTGATTTAATAATTTAATAGGTCCGCTCCTTTTAATATTGATGAGCTTGGGAGAGTTCATGTCAGACTTGGAAAATCAGACGAGGAGATTGACTTGGTTCGAACTGAAATTTTACTTGAGGATGCTACAGTTTTTGTAATATTTAATAAAGAGGAAGGAAAATGGCCATTCCGTATTGAAAATTATTCAGATGTTGAAGTTACCTTTTACCAGCAGGTCTGTTTATTCTCCATTTTATAATGAATTTTTGCTATCCTATTTAAACTTTGCCTACATTCATATAGGACCCGAACCGTCGTGACTTCTTTGGTACAAGTACACATAGCCCAAATATAAAAAAATATAACCTTCATCCTGGAAACGCATCACCTTATTCGTGGGATTTCCCAGCACAAAAAGAAAAACGTTTGGTCTTAAACTTAAATAATACTGAGCGAATGGTTAATATTCAAGAAATCGGATCACTTATACCATTTAAATATCCGGTAACTTAAATATCACAATTTTAAAAATCGTATATATTTTCCCATTTACTTAATAAAGTCATGATATTTAGGTTGAAGGAGGACATAATATATTGGCTATGGAGGTTGCTGCTGATGGCCCGACTCAAGTTTTGTTACTTACTAATTACAATCAGTCAGAGAGTATCTTTAGACCAAGGGCCCCATCAATTTCATCAGTATCTAAAGATGATACCAGTAAAGATGCTTTTGAAGTGGTTCGTGTCGCTTAATTATTTGAATTTTTTAACTTCCTCTTTTCAATTTACTAACTTTGATCGACCTTAATTTAAGATTGATGTGGATTCAGTTACTACATTAACTTTTCAGATTAGATTAGAAGGTATTGGCATTTCTGTGATTAACAAACGAATGCAGGTATGTAGTGTTAAATACCTTAAAATTACAATATTTATAGATTTCTAATATTCCTTTCTTTAAGGAATTGGCTTATGCTTCAATGCGCGGATTGGAGTTCAAATACAATGATTCTACACTATATCAATCCGTCAATTTTCTAATTAAATGGTTACAGGTAAAAATGAGTTTTAGGTTATAACAATAATAATAAAATGATACTGATCAATTTTCTCTCCAATAGATTGATAATCAATTATATGGTGGATTGTATCCAATTATTTTATATCCAACGGTTATTCCAAAAGATACAAAAGAAACCGATGTTCATCCGGCCTTTCATGCTTCACTTATTAAGGCAAAAGATGAATGTAATTTTCTAACACATTCCTTTTGTTTTTTATTTATTTTGATCAGTACTCTAACAATACATTCGTACTTATTAGCACACGGTGTTATATACTTTAAATACTTTTCTTTATTGTTGCAAGAAATGACATTTGAAATCGATGAAGATTTTCTTTTTGCATTACTTGAATTTGCAAAACTTGAAGGTCCAGGCAACAATGAAGAAAAAGAAATGTAAGTAGGATAAGTATATTATTATTAATTAATTTCTCTAAATATCATCAATAATAATAATATTATTATTATTACAGACAACTTATTGATGGAACGCTTGATATTCCTGAGCCAAAATCAGCTGAAGGAGATAACCAGTGGTACTTTGAGGTTTTGCATATACATCCAATGAAAATTAATATTTCATTTGTCAGGACAGAACGTATAAATGTTGAAAATAAGTATGTATCATTTTTTTAGAGTGTTAAGTTCAATCTTTACCATTGAGCACGTTTATTAAATACAAACTCTTATAAAGACCAGCACCACGTAATCCAATCATGTTCTTTTTCAATGTTTTGACGATGGCAATCGGAAACATCAATGTATGTTGTCATTGAAAAAAAAAATCTCTCCACATTACTTTATTAACCACCTTTTATTAAATAGGATGCACCAATCAAACTTAATGCTCTTGCCATGGAAAATATGCGCGTTAGTCTTCCTGTATTAATCGATCGTATCAGACAACATTATGGTGAAGCTTTCATCTACCAAGTATATATAAAAACCACTTTAAGTATTATACCTCTTTTTATCCAATAAGATAATTAATTTATAATGATTAAATAGGTACATAAAATTGTTGGTTCCGCTGACTTTTTGGGTAATCCTGTTGGTTTATTCAATAACCTTAGTTCTGGAGTTGTTGATATTTTCTACGAGCCATACCAAGGATTCGTAATGAGCGATCGACCCCAAGATCTTGGAATTGGACTCGCTAGAGTAATTATTATATTTTATTTTGTCTAAAATATTAAAAATAATCCATATTGTAATAACCCTTTCTTTTTTTTTTAAAAAAAAAAGGGCGCAACAAGTTTCTTCAAGAAAACTGTGTATGGGTTTAGCGATAGTTTTTCTAAGGTCACAGGAAGTATAGGAAAAGGTTTGTATATCGGAACATATGATACTTAATATATCGAAAAAATCATTTTTACATAAATTACTTTATGATCTTCTAGGTCTTTCTGCTGCAACTTTGGATAAAACTTATCAAGATCGGCGAAGAATGACTCAGTTCAGAAATAAGCCCAAACATGCATTGTATGGTGTTAGCCAAGGAGTTAATTCTTTGTTAACAGGTTTTGGAAGCGGCATTGAGGGCCTGGCAGTAAGTTAAATTCTTATTATATTTCATCCTTTACCTGTACAAAATATATTAATTTTTTATTTCAATTTAGCGTAAACCTTTAGAAGGTGCCGAGAGAGAAGGTGCAACTGGGTTGCTCAAAGGTGTAGGAAAAGGACTTGTTGGGTATGATTATTTATGTTCAAATTCAAGTATGGCTAAATTAGATATTAACGTCAATTTAATTTCAGTCTCGTAACTAAACCCGTTGTCGGGGTGTTTGATTTTGCAAGCAATGTGACGGAAGGTTTGTACCATTTTTTTTAGTAATGTTTAGGATATGTTAAAATGCTGTTAAGATTTCGTCACTAATTTTAACATGTATATAGGAATTCGAAATACTACCACTGTTTTTGATGAAAATGATATTGCACCGGCACGATTGCCTAGATATGTCGGGAGGGATGGTATACTTAAGGTATTCATTCATTTATACTTCTTTTTTATTTACGATTATCCCGCTAAATTAATTTATTTATAATTTTAATATAGCCCTATAAACAAAGAGAAGCTTTAGGACAATCTTGGTTGAAAGGGTTGGAGGATGGAAAATATTTTAAATCAGAATATATTGCTCACCTTGGTAAGTTCACGTTATTTAGAGTCACATCATTCGATGCTTATCTTAATCATGAATTTTATTTTCTAAATAGAGCTTAGAGGAGATGATCAAGTGGTAATGCTCACACGATCTCGCATTATGCTCGTAAAAAATAGAAAATTAAAAGTAGAGTGGGAAGTTCCATTTCCAGGTACGAATTATAAATATTAACCTTTTAAAGATACATAATGATTAAATTACAGAAGTCATTAACTTATTAATTTTAAATATTTTATGTTTAGATCTTCAAACCATTGCTTTACAACCCAACGGCATTTTACTTAACCTAAAAGGGAATACACCGGGGCCATTTATTCCTATTCCTGACATTGAGAGTAAAGAATGGTTTGAAAAGAAGATTGAATTAATAATAAACCAATACAATGCAGAATCGAAAGATTTTTGAGATGAATAATTTATTTCGAAATTAAATGAAAATAATAATTTATTATCATAGTATAATTTTTTTTCGCTTATTGATTCCTTCATTATATATATAAAAGTTTTGTTTGATGAAATGTACAGTTAGTGTTACTATTGTTTTAATCTATTTATTGCCTATTAAAGATTGGATCAAGTCATCATATTATGCAATCTATATTCACATCATGAGTAACGCGAGTTTAACGTGATTTATCTGGACTAAAAGTTTATAAAAATTCATGACCAAAATGAAGATTCATTCTCTAAAGAATCAACCGATGATAAAGTGATTTATCAAATTTTTATGGCTATTGAAAGAAATAACTAAAGGTGATTTAAAGGCAAGGCAAGAAGAAAACATTTCTTAACATGTTTTAAAGTACAGAAAGTACGATCAGAAATTTATCAATCCAAATGAAACAAGTTGATCGACTAAATCCAATTTAAATCAATTTGTGGATCGAATTAAGGCGTCGACCAAATGAATTTGTGAATACACACTCCCATTATTTTAATTAATGCCCTTGCTGTGAGTGATCTTTTCTAATTTGGAAATGTCATAGCGTGCCAATAGGTTGGTCCTATAACTAGGGCAGGCTTAGATATACTAAATAATATTGATCGGATGTTTGCCCTCGTTACACGAATAGATTAAGTTGTATGGTTGTATGTAACAATACAAATAAATATACAGAAACATTCCATTTTTTTATTTATATATTAATGAATTATCTTTTTTGTTTATCATCGGATTTTTGAAACGTAACGTAATTTTTACATATTTAATTAAACAATTAAAAAATTAGTTTACGCCAATTTTCGTATAAATCAAGGAAAAAGTGTCTCCTTAAAAAGATCCTTCCCAATTTATTTTCCGAGTCAGATTTTGTATATAAAACGACACTAAAGGAGCACTGTATTTATTTTATAACAATTTTTTTTGTACAGTATTAATAAGTCCCGTGACAATAAGACAAAAGAACGGAGGAACTTTATTTCTTTTCCTTATTATTTTACGTTATTCAACTATTTCTTAATGGAAGGTCATCCTCGTGACTCTTCAGCAAATGACAACGATATTGCAAGCATAACGAGGTCTACAACACAATCATCTGAACATTCAATACCCTTACCAAATACTTTAGTAACGAATAGTGGCTTAAGCTCCCACAACATGGATAATGACAATTTTAATGAACCAACTTCACCTGTATCCAGAGGACAATCAAGGGCAGTATTATCTTCAGTTTTTTCTTCTGGACCGACGACTTCCTTTGCTACGACGTCCGTAAGGGCAACTGCAGCAGGTTCAAGACAGGTCAGACGGAATTGGTTGGGATATATTGCTGATAGCTTTAGATCTATATCTAGAACTTCCAAGATGTTATTAATTCTAAATTTAATAATGGTACTTATTCAGGTATGTTGATTCTATTTATAATAAATAGCGAAATTTATAAAAATTTTGATTTCAACGTATCAAAACTTAACCAACCTATCTATATTCTATTAATTTTTTTTAAAAAGGTCGTTGTAACTATAGTAGTTCTTGTAATTTCACGTAAACAATCTTGTGATAAACAATATTTAAGGGTGTTTCTTATATTGTATATTGTTCGGGTAATAGTTGCATGTCCAGTCAATGTATATTTATATTTAAGTCCTAGAGATAATAGACGAAATGGTCAAAATGTAAATGAAAATGAGAATACAAGAAGGGATGGATGGGTTGATCGGTAAGTAATTATCACCATAATAATACGTTATTTTTGCTCCTTTTTTTTTAAAAAAGGAAAAAGAAGGAAAAATTAATTTAAACCTTTTTTTTTATAAAATGTGAAAATCTTAGACTAAAATCATTTCTCGATCTCTTTGCTACTTTATGGTTTATTTTTGGCAATTACCTACTTTTTACCTCTCAATTTTGTCAAAAAACTTCACCACCAATTTTTTACCTTTCTTTAACATGGGTTATCCTCGGATACATTATTATTACAATCCCAATATTATTATGTCTAGCTGTCATATTTTGCCTGCCTTGCGTATTGGTGGCAATGAGGGTGTTAAATGTTAGTGAAGCGGTTGGAATTAGTGGTGCAAGAGATGATGTTATTCAAAAGATACCTTTGGTGAAA
Source organism: Funneliformis geosporum (assembly GCA_946474995.1). Taxonomy (NCBI): domain Eukaryota; kingdom Fungi; phylum Glomeromycota; class Glomeromycetes; order Glomerales; family Glomeraceae; genus Funneliformis; species Funneliformis geosporum. Next base: position 25,490 of record CAMKVN010000210.1, read on the forward strand.
TATAAATCATCTGGGGAAAAACATGGACAACAATCAACTGATACCGTTATAACCATATCACCATCACAAATCCCACCTATGACACCACAACCACCATCAACACGTAAAAAACCTCGTTTTAAATTCCTTTTCAGCAGGAATGGCAAAGGATCATCAACAAATTCACCCCCAACAGTTTCACAATTTCTTACCATTCCAAATTCTGATGATGCAGTCTGTTCAATTTGTTTAGAATCTTATGAAGATGGTGAAGATTTAAGACATTTATGGTGTTCGCATCACTTTCATAAAAATTGTGTTGATGAATGGCTTAGATTAAATAAAAAATGCCCAATGTGTCGCGAGGATGTGGAAGAAATGGCAGAGCGGAATAATATTAATAAGAAAGGGAAAATAGTTAATAATAATAATGATGAGAAGGATATTATAGGTGAAGGTAGTAGCAGCAATGTTGCTCGGGTTGATCACCCTTCAAATTCATCTGAACCTGAACCTGAAGGTGAAGCATCAGTATCGACGTGAAAAAAAAAAATTAAGAATGAAAGAAATAAACATTTTATTTTCTTTTAATTTTTTAATTTTAATCAAAAGATCTTTTTAAAAAAAAAAAAATTCATGAATCATTTACAACCTTTTTTTAATTTCATCCTTCATTTGATTGTTTATAAAGTTCATATGCAGTAATTTATTTCTTCATGAATTCAAAATTTAAAAACTGAATATTAACTTTCGTTTTACCTTGCATGTAATTATTTTATCTGTAATTTATTTGATAAACCAAAAAAAAAAAAAAAATATTCCCCCCCAAAAAATGAATGAAAATGAAAAAAATTATGTGGCGAATAAATCACGAAACCACGGAATATGAAAATTCTTATCATGATTCAAATTCGTGTCTTTTTTTTTTTAACGCTTGCTTGCTTTATTTAGCGTTATCAAATCTGTCAGCAACAGTTTTCCAGTTGATTACTTCCCAAATTGCTTTCAAGTAATCTGGTCTGGCATTCTTATACTGCAAATAATATGCCTACAAGGATTTTTCAAAAAAAAAAAAATTATATATTTGTTTTAAAATCAAGAATATCAAGAAATGAATCTCGTATAACATACGTGTTCCCAAACGTCAATTCCAAGAAGAGGTACATGAGCTATTTGAACGTAAACAAGAATATTAATATATATTTTTATATATTATTTAAATGTGAATTATATTATTTCAGAATAAAGAATCATGATTCTACTTGTTAACGGATCTTGATTTGGGAGAGTCACAATTTCAAGACGTTTGGTTGACTTATTATAACCCTAAGAAAGGAAATGTATTTAGCACAGATTTTAAATTGATTTTTTTAATATATACTTACCAACCAACCCCATCCAGAACCTAAATGAGATAAAATGTCAAATTAATGGTTTTTTTTTATAGATCTAAAAATTAATATAAGGATGATGTGATGGTTCCAACCTTGAACAGCGGCCGTTTGAGTGTTAAATTTATTAATGAAGTCCTCAAGTGATCCAAATTCATCCTTAATCGCTTTCAAAAGATCACCTGTGGAAAAAGAAATTTGACATGTGAATTTAAGTAGAAAAACTTGTTGAGATAATGTATGTACCTTTTGGAGGTTCACCGCCATCTCCTTTCTTTGGAGCGAGATTTTTCCAAAACAGAGAATGATTGATATGTCCTAATTTAACAAATAAAATTATATTTAATCTTGAAAGATCTTATAATCAAAAAGATCAATCAATCTTGGCAATGGTCACCTCCTCCGTTAAATTTCAATGCAGCTTGTACCGCGATTTGTGCGGTAATATTCTTTTCTTTAAAGGAATCCTCAAGTTTTTCTTCAGCTTGGTTTAATCCATTAACGTAGGCTTGATGATGCTTAGCATGATGAATTTGCATTATATCCGCAGAAATAATGGGTTCAAGAGCCTATAAAATGCGAATGTTTAAATAATTTCCGTTAATTTTGAATATATTCCCAATTGCATTTCACTTAATGCATTAATAATTCGAAAAATATTTACATTGTAGTCATAAGGAAGATCCGGAAGCGTGTATTTTGACCTTTTAACAATAAGTCCAGAAGAGCTACTTCGAGCTAATGTCGAAGTACAGATATTTTGCAAAGCGCGTGTTGGGGTTGATAAGCGGAGCATTTCGTTTAAAAAAAAAAAAAAAAGATCTATGCGAAATGATAATTGAATCTTGGGAAAATCTGAAATCTTTGGTTCGCATAAAACTATATCGAGGATGTTACACCATTCCCACTTTTCAACTTTAGGTTAGACAGGTTCTAATATGATGTTAAAAAATCCATTTATGGAATAAATCGCGAATCACGATCAATTCTAATAATATCTAAAAATATTTTATTTTCGCTGATTTATTATAATATACGATGCAGATTGTGAAATTAAAATTATGAAATAATATGATTCATAATTTAAACAAAAAATTTTATTTTAACAATATCTTATATTATATGATAAATGAAATTTTTAACTCAAATCTCGGAAATCGACAAGTTGTTCGTTTTTGGTTTGTGCTAAAATATTAATTAGTGTCAGTACAATAAATATTAGAATTAAGATGAATTTAATTACGTACTTTCTGATATTACAACATAACCACCACCAACTTCACAGTCTTTCAATACAGTTTTTTCCATTATTTTGGCGCCGTTACAAACAACGCATCCATCCAATTTAACACTGTTAAATGAAAACAATCAATAAAATTAGGAATCGTATATAAGGTAAGATCATAATATAAACTTACAAATCTTCGACGATAATATTATCCATTAAAACAGAATTTGAAATCTTGACATTTTTGCCAATAATACAATGTGACCCAATAGTTGAACGTTTTATAGATGTACGTTCATCAATTTTAGTGTCATCACCAACAATTGAATCTGATCCAACCTTTTTAAATTTATCAATTAATTAATTAATTGTTAAGAAAAGTCTTAGAAAATGAATAATATCTTACTTGAGTCTTGGCATTCACTTCCGCTGACGGAGAAACGCGTGTCTCTGTGCTTATTTTCATCATCTTTAAAATATTTAATGCTTCAATGGGTTAGAAAAATTTATGAATGTAAGGACATTTAAAAAAAAGTTAACATACGTAACGATTCAAGTCACAATATTTCGCTACAGTATTTCCACGTCCGCAAAATCCAGTATTATATATGTAAACCTGACAGCGAACTGGCGAATCCTCATCCTCTTCATCCCACGTAGTAGAATATTCAAGAGAGGTTTTCTGATAATTTACTTGTGATTTGGCAACTAACATTTGATTTTTTTTAAATAAAAATTGTAATAAACAATTAATGAACAAAAAACATTGATGCATTAATATCAAAAACCCTTACGATTGTCTATTCCCTCCCTCTCTAATAATTTCTTTTGATATTGACATTTTACAAGTAATGGGACTAAATGTTCTCGAACACTAGAAATTGATTTTCTCTGTGCAATTAAATCAATTACCCATTTCTTAAAAATATAAAGATGAGAATCTTGTAGATTTGTATGTATATTAACGCGTGGAAACCTATGAATTAAATTCGTAAACTATCAGGTAATCATCCTTATTATAAGAATTATTATTTCAAAATACACGTACGCACTTCCATAACAGTGACATACGCAATGAAAATTCTTCATCCAAATCCGCTCCGGAAGCAACATATAAAAGACGTGATCGATTCATGTCAATACCGACAAATTGTTTCAAATCTTTTTGAAATTAACCGTCAAATCTCTATAAGAAATATAATTAAAGCATTAAATACAAGGAAAAACTTACCATCGTCCTTACAATTACTACCACTTCCTCCACCACCCTCTGACTTATTAGGTTCATAAAAAAGTGCTGTAAAAGCAGGTTCTTGAGTACGATGATAATCCAAAAATTGGTGAGGAGGTAAATCAAGGATCAAATCACAGCTTATTACGATGAAATCGTTCTAAATTTAAAAAGTATGAAATATAAATGCAATTGCAAATAATCTTTTAACTAAAAAAAAAATTAACATACCCTAATTTTATCCTTAATTGTTCTCAATGCATCCGCAGTTCCTACATCCTCTCTCACTATTTCTAAACTTGGTTTCAATTTTCCTTCATAATCATTCTTAATATAATGACCAATTTTATTTTCTCCACTTGATTCCGAGATGATTATTACATCTGTTATTTAAATTATTAATTGGGGGAAATATAAACAAAATCATGATAAATTTATTTAATTACCGGTAATTCCAGCCCTTTCCAACCAATCTAAAACATAGTGTAACATCGGTTTATTCGCTACTGGAAGCAAAGCTTTAGGCACATTATTATCTTCGGTAAGCGGATAAAGCCTATAAATTGTATTGATACAAGTTTCTCCATTTAAGAACAAATCAAGGTGAATAAAACAGTAAATCAAAATAAATAAATATATAATTATACTTGTTTCCGTAACCACATAGAACGATAGCTTGAAATTCAGAATATCGTTTTTGCTTGCTATGTTTCTTGTCTGACTCGAATAATAACATTATAAATAGTATATACTTTTTTTTATTGAAAATAATTTGACAAAAATAAATTCTTAATTTGATATTTGATAATCTTGCCATGGTACTAATTTGGTAATTTGGTATAACCTAATGACGCGAATGATTTTCATTTATTTGATACTAAGGTTCGTTTCTCTAAGCATGTTATCTGTCTGTTATACAATTGACAATGACATCGGGTACATTTTAAAAAATTGTAATTTGCATAAAATTAGGACAATTCCAATGAAAATTTCACAAATGCTAAACCAAAATTGTATGAATGCTGTTATATCATGATGCCTTTTTAATAATAAATTTTGTTCTAACTTTCTGGTCCTTCGCCACCAGGAATGAGCTTTTTAAAATGAAATAATAAATTTTAGAACAAAGGAAAGATAATTATAGAATAGATGGCTGACACTTACCATAGTTATGTTATTTCCGTTCAACAGGATCTTGTCAAGTTTTGTAGTCTTGCGGCCTTCCGGCGTATTTTCACTAGAATTCCAAAAATAAATAAACTAGAAATCTATTTATGTCAAATTTAAAAGGAGAATCAACTTACTATTCTGTAACATCCTCTAATACCATATCTGATTTTATCATTTGATGTAATGATTATAATTAATAATAAAAACATAAAAGAAACGCGATAATTCAAAAGGATACTGACGTAGTCGTCAAAACCCAACAAAGTTCCGGTAAATTCTCGTTCACTTTTCATAATAACCCAAATTTTAGAACCAATACATTTGTCAATTAGTTCTGTGATATTAAAATAAAATAAATAAAAAAGTTCAAATGCTATGTGCTCGGTTCCGTGAATATATATATATATCGCATACCAAGTGGAAGAAGCTGATTTGTAGCAGTCATTGCCATTGTATAAAAATTTAATAATTTTATCTTGTCCAAAATTGAACACGAAAATTATTATATCTTTTTTGATCATAGGTTAAAATGTGATGATTGTTACACAAAAAATAGATGAAATAAAAAACCGAAAAAAAATATTTTTTTTATAATTACAGAATTTTAAAAATGTTTTATGAACTACTTTGTATAGCTAGAGCTGGTTTGATGGAGGTAAATATAAATTACTCCATTAAAACGCCATTCCCAAATCTAATTTAATATATATTACTATATTATAATTCATAATTAATATAAAAAGGCAAACTTTAAAGACCTTGTTCGAAAGTCGGCTAAACATGTTCTTGAACGAGGTGGAGTTGTGAGAGGGTTTGAGAATTGGGGAGAAGTTTCATTACCAACAAGAACACGGAGACACCAAGAGTACCATGATCGTGGACAGTACGTTTAATTATTATATATTTGTTTCATTTTGAAATCTTTTTAAAAACTAATGTTTTATATTTTTTTTAAAATAAGCTTTTGGTTAATGCATTTTGACACCAATCCAGTTGTAATATCTGAATTAAGAAAAATATTTAATAATGATCCTCGTGTTATTCGAGGAAATATAATTAAACTTGGTGAAAAACTTGAAGATATAGTACACCGACCTGATAAGACTCATTAAATTTATTTTAACCATATGACCAGTTCATAAATTTTTCAAAGAACTTAGATATCAAAAAAAAAAAAAAAAATTATAATTCTTTATTGTTAAAAACGCGTTATCAATAAATTAAAATTTCCAACCTCAAAAAACTGTATTTTACAAATATACAGTCGACCTCCTCTATAATCATACCCATCAGGACCATTAAATGGTGTGACTATATGAAGGTGCTTATAGTAATAAATTATTATTATGTAAAACTGCGAAAATTGCGCAAATTTTAAATTGCGAAAATTTCAATTGCGAAAACTGCGTAAATTTTGAAATTGCTAAAAAATTAGATCATTTCTTTGAATTTGCATAAAAATTAGATATTTTGTCAACTTATTGAATGCTGACATGTTTGATACAATTTTATATAAGAAAAGTTTTATCACATTTTTGTTTCTTTAATTGTTCAATCTTATACATTGACAATTTTAAAATTTTTCCTTTCTCAACAAATAATAAATTTCAAAAATGCCTGTCACAATTGAATGGTCCAATGAAAAGATGCAATTTTTGGTTGATTTAAGGAGGAAAAGAAATAACAATTACTGGAAAAGGTTTGGAAGATCAAAGTTACCTTTTTGGAATGAAATTGTGATAATGATACAAGAAAGATTCATGACAGCATTTAATGGATTGCAGGCAAAATAAAAATTTAAAGGGATGGTTAGGGATTGTAAAGTAAGTAAAATACTAGTAAATGAAAGAATAATAATATTTATATTAATTGTATTTACAATAATATTTTAATAATTTTAATTATTTAGTTGTTTGAAAAGTATGCTAATGGGAATTCAAAAGGAAAGTGAACTCATATTAGAGAAATGTGTGATGAACAATTCAAAATCCCATTTTAGAAAAGACTAGTTAGTATAATAAAACTTTTCAATTGATATTAATTGAAAAAAATCATTATTAAAATTCAATATTTATGTTTTTTAGTATTACGTGTATAAGAAAAAAGGTTTGCAAGATTGGTCAAAAGAGCTCAAAGTAATAAATTTATTTATTTAATATTAATATTATATTATTATAATATAAATTTAAATTAGAATTATAAACTCCTCTTTCTAACAACTCCTTTCAATTACTAAATCAACTTACATTATCCAAAATTCAAAATAACCCTCAATAATCCATTTCTTACTTTTTTTTCCAACTATTGTCACTCTTTTTTCTAATTATCTTCATTCTTTTTTCTCATCTTCATAATTTTAACTAGTCTTTTTTTTCTTATTTCATTATCTTCACTTATCCTTTTTCACTCAGTTTTTTTATAAATTTTTTTTTTGAATTCTGTTAAAAAAAAACCTGAATGAAACTTAACTACCTTTACATAGTATTCAGAATTAACAGTTATAGGTTAATCTATATCTGGCTAAGAACAAGCATACTTTTGTAACTTTAATTCATTAGTTATTTATTATTTGTTTTATATTATTTCAAACTTATTATTATATATTGAATTTGGATATGATATTACTATATAATGAATAAATTGTTAAAATTTGATAAGATGTTACTGAATTTTCTTATTATAACAAATTGTGACCTTCAGAAATAAAGATTTATTATAGTAAAGTTTAATTGTATTTTATATATAATATTTGTATTTCTGTTATAAAATATCCCTATAATAAAATACCTTCAGTTTATAATATTCTACCATTAAATATATCCAGTATGTCACAAAGTACTATTTAATTTTAAAATTAAATAAATTGTAAAAGACTCAGAATACTTTAGGCAGTCTAGATATTATTTTGTTCACTATATCATAGAGACTTTTCTTTTAACAAACTCAATAAAAAAAAAATAGCATATAATTTGTTTTATAATACAAAATACCTATCTTTTATTGATGCATCTGTACATTTTTTACTTATAGATGCAACAAAAAAAATAATTGGAATTGGATTTATAACATGAGTTGACGCCGAAAAAAATTACTCTTCCAATTTCTTTTATGAATAACTACACATTTTTAGCATTACAATAAAAATAGATAGCTAAATGCATTTCAGAATATTTCATCAAGATAACTAAAATTCTATTTTAGTCATTATCTCTAATGTTTTGCAGTTTTTTCCTTTTTGAAAAAATTGTTCAATACATAATGACAACAAAAAGTTGTGATAATAAGCTACTGTCACGTTATTACTGGAAATAATTCTCTTATCATATGTATTTTGCTAAGTTACTTTACTATAGCAAGTAAGATTGATAAAAGTCCTAATTGATCCTAATTGGTCCTGATTAATTTTAAAAAAATTATTAGTTTTAAAGATTAAATTTTTTTAAATATTATCATTATATTCAATTTTTTAATTAAAGTTACTTATTAAAATAAGTTTAAATTTCTTTTTAAAATTTAAAATATCTTTAAAATTTATTTATTTTAAGTGACGAACTCAAAAGCAAATTAGAGTAGTAGTTCATAATCAAATCCTAGATGATATATTCATAGAAGGCAAAGTAATTGTTTTTCAAAGTTAATTCCTTTATTACTTGAAAATCACAAGTGTTTAAGAACTTACAAGTGAGTTATTTTATAACTTGAATAAAAGCTATTCTATTTATATAAAATTAATTTGCTATAGCTAACTAGTTGCTATACTATAAACTAACTAAAGTTGTAACTATAAGTGCTAATATAATAACGATAATAATAATAATAAAGATAATAATTATAATAGAAATAATAATAATAATAAAAATAATAAAAATAACAATAATAATTAAAATAATGGAAATAAGCGTTATAATAATTATCCAGCTTATAAGACTTATCAGGTGAATTCAGTGAATCAGGTAAATTCTCAAAATCTAGCAAATTAAGAGTTTTACAGATCATTTAGCATAGTACTCATTATATCTTTATTTTATAAGTTATTGATGATCAATGCAGTAAGGTCAATTTCTGACGATGATAACATATAATAATATCATAGATATGAAATAATTTTAAAAAGTTAATAGCAATTTTATTCTAAAAGACTTAGTTCATGTTCATCTTTATCTCTCTTCAATAAGAAAATCTGTCATAAATCAAAAATTTTCCTAAAACTTACCAATCTTTCTATAAATATTAATAGTTGATAACTGATTCTAATAGAATGTACAATAAATGTAATAGCTTTAATAATTCTTAAACAAAATCCAATCATAAAAACCTACAATATACAGTCTTTTATTTTAAATTTCAAGAAAATTTAGACATTACCAAAGATGGAAAAACATTCTTCTTAGATTGAAAATGATTGATTTAGACAAAACCAAATACTAAACTATACTTTATCTGCTCTGTTTTAGAACTAATTTAATAATTATTGCTATAGTCATAAAATCCTAAATAATCGATAAATACAAAACTTATACCAATATTTTAAGCTAGCATAATTCAGTAAATATAAAGTACTACAAGTCGAACGCTAATCAATCAGTACCTTCATGATTGGTCACTATTTTTTAATCAGCAATAAATAAATAAAAATCAGTAGATACTACAATCTGTTATGAATCGATTAATATCATAATCATAATTATTAGGTAGAATTACATAAATTGGTTTCTAACCTGATTTTATACTTATTTTAAAAAAATTTATAACTATATGTTAAATAGTAACAAATTGGTTTCAATTAATAATTAATCGGTTAATTTCCTAATTAAGAATATTTGATTAACAATACATATAAACAAATAATGCATATGCTGATTATTGACTTTTATCATTGTCATTCTTTTATTGAACGATATCAATCAAAACCATTTTTTTGATTGTCTTTTTTCTTTAGGTTAGTCTCTTTCCTCTCTTTTACTGCTCTTTCGGCCTTTTTGTTTTTTATTTCTTTGTTTTTTATCATCAGAAGATCCTACTTTGAAAAGAAGACGTTTACTAATTTTTTTTTGACCTATATTGAAAATAAAAATAAAATTTAATATTAAAATAATAATAAATCGTTAAGGAAAAAAAATATTTAGAAATTGGATAGATAGGAATGGTAGGAAAGTGATATATTTATATATTTTCAAAAGTATATTTTGAAATGAATTATTACTTTGTAATACAATTATAATATGAATCAGTATTGTATTAATAAAAATTCAAGTATTAATAACAGTATAATATAAATCGGTAAAAAAATTTACAATAGAACTTTGAAAATTAGACTTTGCGATTTATACAAATGCGTAAATTATTTAGAATATTTAGACATTGCAGTACATATAATACAAAATATAATAAATATCAAATTAACGATAATACA
>CAMKVN010000211.1:0-35844 GCA_946474995.1 Funneliformis geosporum
AATAGTGGCATTTGACGTGTTGTAAGACGTATCTATTTCTGTTGAAGGGTATGCATCCAAATATAATACCACTTGTGCGTGCCTAGTAAAAGTATCAAAAAAAAAAAAATGATTTTGATCATTTCGACTATTTTGGATATCCGAAATGATCCATTTCGACTTCATGTATAATTATCAGTAATTTCTAAATCATCAAAATACATATCACATGCATTATGAACATTTATATCACAGTTTGGATTATTCCCTGGCTCAAGAATTACTATATTTGATGGTGAAAATACACATCCTAATTGTATTTCTTTTATAATTTCATCATATAAATCTTTATTATCCCAATTATCTTCATTTATTTGTAAAAATTTGTTAAAAGTTTTCTTATAATATTCTAGTAAATTATTTATAAAATTAGATTTTCCAAATAAAATAAAATCATCATCATTATCGTTATTACTATTTTTTTTTTAATTTCAGTACATGGTATTTGGATGAGACGTTAAGACCTAGGATTTCAAGTACCCTATCAGTCGGCCTCACCCCTAGGTCTCTACCAGCTCATACGTCTATTGGCAACCCACACTGTTGTAACTGGCCCAGATATTACCGTCGCCCTTAGTGGTGCTGTTGCTGGCTTGAGCCCATTAGGAAGATTTGACCCCCTTGCCAGTTACTAGCTATTTGGGACCACATATCACTATAGGACTGAGGGATCCATTACACCATATATTTTGCTAGAGTATACTTTTACCCTAACTAATGCCGCAGGGTTCATAGGATTATTACTACAAGATTTGCCTAAACAGTGAACTAGCAGGATGATGATCAGATCATATCGACAAATATCTTAGAAATCGAACCTAACCTCAGACCCAATGATATGTGCGATTAGATGATGTTGTGGCGTACAATGCAGTTTATTATCACCATTGATCTAATCTACTAATTTCTGGTCAATCACTTCCTTAATTTATATACAATCTTATGATCATATACGAAAATAAAGACCCCTGCTGTGTGAAACGTAAGACTGTATCCATTATAGACCAATCAGCAATAGCCAAGTTTCTGTCGATCCCTAGCCTCATTTGCATTTACTTGTTCTTACGACATGCAGTATTTAGGCATGATCAATGTTGATCGACAGATCGATCAACCAGAATCTAACGTATATTAGTATATATGTCTACTTGTTCAGTTACAAAGAAATTCCTTATGGAAAATTATATAGTTTTATGTATCACACGATACCTGAACTATGGCCTATTGCTGTATAATGAAACTTTAGCTTAATAGGGCTCACAGCTTAACCACTGAGCAAGGATTGCTAATCCTCTTATCGTTATTACTATTATTATTATTATTATTATTATTATTATTAATATCTTTTACTAGTTCAGATAAAAGAAATTGAAATACTATACATAATATAGCATGAAAAGAATTATGTGTTGAATCAAAAATATTACTATATGTAAATGTTCTTTCCTTGAAATCTATATTATTAATAACTGATATATTCTAAATATTTTCTCCTTTAAGTAATTTTTTCTTTGGCTTTGCTTCATTTATTCTAATTTTTTCTAATCGTCTTTCATGAAATTATGTATGTGATACAACATTTGCTGTATTAAGTATAGCATATAAAGAAGTTAATAATTTTGGCTTTTTACAAAGAGAACTTAAAATATGTATAAGCCAAATATTAATGCCGGAAAATGCAATTGTTAATAATATTAAAATAAAAAATGTTGATTTCTTTTTGCATTAATTATATCGAAAGATTTTATTTCAAGATTTCTTTGTTTTCTTTTTTATTTACTACTTCATATTTTTTTTTCTTCTAAAGTAACAATCAATCCATCAAAAAATTACATTAAAAAAAGTAGAAAACTATTCCAAAAATTTTCTAATGAACTTGGATTTTCAAGTTTCTGCTTTTTGTTACGTACTTCATTTCTTGATTTCCATATTGCAATTCCCAAAGATTCACCAGTTGATTTTGATGTTTCTGATGTAAAATCATAACTTTTTTTCATAATTTCTGTAATATTAACTTTTCTAAGACGAAAAGCTATTTTTATAAATAATAAACTTAGAGGATTTTGTATTTGTGATAAAAGAAAATTTTGTGTGTTTGTGATGAAGAAGGTTGTTGTATTTGTAATAAAGAAGAAGATTGTGTTTGTGATGAAAAAATATGTTGTATTTGTGATAATGATTGGTTAAATATAGATAATATAGAACTTAATTTTATTAATAATTCTTTTTTTTTATTATCTTCTTCTGATACTACTACATTTAAAATCCATCTTCCAAATAGTTCAAGTGCTTTTGTTATATCATCTTTATGTTTATCATTATATAAAAATGATTTTTTTCCAATATCTTGATGTTCAAAAAAATGACCACCTTGTAAATTGAAGCATTGTGAACAAATATAACGAGATCTATATTCATTGTTTGATTTATCTATAATACTATTTGGTGTATTATTAATATTAAAAATAGGATAAGATTTAAGTCTAATGCATGACACTTGCAACATTTCTACTAACTACATACACTGAATGTTATATACAAATATTTTCACAACTAAAAAAATACTTATGTTTATTATAAAATAAACAGCAACGATGATACATCCAACTTTTCTCAATTGATCATTATTGTTTTAATTTTGGTATATGAAGTGTGTTTTGATCAAAATTAAAATGAGTCATGCAAACTCCTAATGTATATAATTTGTTCTCTAATTTCATATTTATAAACATCTTTTCATCAATCTTCTAAGTTCCTACAAGTTGTGTTAAAGGATGCTGATTTAATGCAAATTTAGAACAACATTGTATTTTTCCATCAAATATATCTAAAATAATACAAAATGTAAGTATTTGATCAGAAATATCCTCAATTTGATAACTATTATCTTCTTCTATAAGGTTTGTTGTTATTTCTTTTTCAAGATCTAAAGTTTTATCAAATTATTTTCCCAATAAAATTCATCATTTTCATTATTATTTAACAATTCATGAGCTTTTTCAAAAGCTATTGTATCCAATATAAATGGCAAAATTTCAATATCATCACTAGTATTTTCTATTACAGAACTACCAGTAATTGTAGCAGTTGAGCTCATATTATCATCATCTAATTCTATTAAATCTTCATCTTCATTCAAACCTTTGTATTCAAAATCATCTTCATCAATACTAACTTTTTTTCTAAGCATCAATTTGTTCTACAATTTAAATCTAAAACAAATTATTAATATTGATTACATCATTATATAATCATAATGTAAATTACAATTTAATTTATCTTTATTTAATGAATATAACATTTTTGTTCTATTTAATAAAAAAAAAAAAGTTAGAAAGAATAGAGAGAATTTATTGTTATATAACTAAAGTGAGAAAATAAAAGAATAATGTTAATTTTTTAATAAAAAGTTATTTTGTTTTTAAAAATAAACTTAGCATTAGAATTTATAATGGTCCAGAACTTAATTTAAATGTTTTCATATGTTACATTTCTGATTTTCTGTATAATGATATACACACATATACATAAGTGCGCGCATATATACACATGCATACTCACGCATACACATCTGCACACACACACACATATATGCACAGACACACACACATATGCTTATACACACACACACACACATATGCATATACACAATAATCTTTAAATAGTATTCCATTTATATTGTTCTTACAAGAACGATTCCTTTATTATCGTTCTAGCAAGAACAATTCAGTTTTTTTATTATCATTCTAACAAGAACGATTTGATTTTATCATTCTTCCAAAAATGATTTCATTTATATTGTTCTTGCAAAAATGATTTCTTTTTTATCGTTCTTGCAAGAACGATTCATTATTACCATTCTAGCAAAAACGATTCTGTTTTTATCATTCTTGCAAGAACAATTCTATTTTTATCATTCTAGAAAGAATAATTTAATTTTATCGTTCTTGCAAGAACGATTCCTTTTTTATCATTCTTGCAAGAATGATTCCGCTTTTATCATTTTAGCAAGAACAATTCCTTTTTATCATTCTTGCAAGAATGATTCCTTTATTATCATTCTAGCAAAAATGATTTGATTTTATCATTCTTGCAAGAATGATTCCTTTTTTATTATTCTAGCAAGAATGATTCCTTTTTTATCATTCTTATAAGAATGATTCCTTTATTATCGTTCTTACAAGAGATGATTCCTTTATTATCGTTCTAGCAAGAATGATTTCTTTTTTATTATTCTAGCAAGAACAATTCCTTTTTTATCATTCTTATAAGAATGATTCCTTTATTATCATTCTTGTAAGAGATAATTCCTTTATTATCATTCTAGTAAGAACGATTTGATTTTATCGTTCTTGCAAGAATGATTCCACTTTATCATTCTAGCAAAAATAATTCCTTTTTATCATTCTTGCAAGAATGATTCCTTTATTATCATTCTTATAAGAACGATTCTGCGAATTTAACAGACTGACGTTTTTTCCATAGATTTCAACTCATTGGGACATTATTTTATCAAACTACTGATTTTGATTTTTTTAAATTTAGATATTATGTCCAGTTTAATTGGCTCTACAACTTTTCCTATATGTAAGGTGTAGGTTTAGAATACCGATTTTGACTTTTACATAGAAAAACTTAAAGATCAACATAAATTTACTTCGTTACTGAGAGAATTTTTTTTTTATTTCAAACCGAAAATTATTTAAAACTATTGTTATGATAATATTAATAAATTAATATTTAAAAAGTATAAGGCTTGATTATTTTTGCTCTAAAATTTTAAAAGTTTAGACCTGTTAGAATTTAATGTTTGCATATAAGTAAATGTTGACAATCGTCATTTTTTAATATGAAAATTGCAATATGCATTATGTCGATCCCTTAATTGAAAGCAATACAAGGGACAAATTATCGTGTAACATTGGATTACTTGGATTTTACTGCGCATATGCAATGCCTGAGATCACGTGACCCGAAAGTTTTAAATTTTTTATTTATCGTATCGTTATATATAAATAAATTTGAAATTTATTAATACCTAATTTTGAAGTCTAAAATAAATGCATTAAATTTATTAAAATGAAATATAAAAATTAAAATCAAATTTTATTTATACATTATTAAATTTAATATTATATATAATTTTATTTAATACTAAAAATATTGTTTGATAAAAAAAATAGATTTAAAATACCAATTTTAAATTTTATATAAAAGAATTATTTTAATATAAATACTTTAGCAATAGCCTTAAAATTAAGGGACATGTTCTATGACCGCTACTCACTAACTTAAGATGACCTTGTTAAGCAAATTTATCTTTGGGGTAAACAAATTATTTAATTATTTCGCGTGAATTAACATTTTTTTTTTCACAAACCCAACGAAACTTTATTCTTTCGAAACGATTTAAGAAACGATAGCGATTAACCGGAAATTTGTTGCCTTTTCTGCATCAATGAATTGCCATTTTAAGTTAAACCATCTAAAGAAGAACAATGGTAATAGGCTGATTCTCAAAAAGAACCGACAATAACGATTAAAAAAAAAAAAAAAGCTCACCCAAATTTATGTTCCGCAGCAATCACAATTTTCATGGTAACTCATGTGGTGTAAAATCAAATACAGAAAAATTTGCGTGGCCAAAGATAATTGGGGGCACATATGTTTATGGTCAACTCGTGAAACATGATTTACAAACGAGTAATAATTATTTAACAAAGTTGAACTTTTTACATTATTACATGTTTTTTTTTTTGTTTTCCCGGAGAATCCTTTAAGACGTGTTCATGTTATTTGTGTCTGATGTTACATCAAAAAAGATTACATTTAAGCTTGGCAACTTTCGCTAGATAACAAGAGACTACAATCAAACGATTGTTGTTAATCACATTATGTTGAACAAGATTCTTTGTTTACAAAGTGTCCTTTACATGATAAGAAAAATCAAACCAAAAAGAAAATTCTGGCGTTAATTAAAACAAAATATGTCGTATCATTTGATTATGCCCTTAGTGATTGATAAATGTATATTCATGTGGTACCAACAAGTTATTGAAACTAACACATGAAATTTTTCAGTTGCGCGAAATTTTTTTTTTTATACATACGCCTTGCAATAAAAAAAAAGTATCTTTAATTATAGAAAGTGATGTAAGAAATTGATTATACTGCGCCGTATAATCTCTCTCCCGTTAAAAAACTTGGAGCGAAATGTAAATGGGATGAAACCATATATATAGGTCAAATAAATTTGATTTCACGAACCGATTTATGTTACTATGATGGTTTGGCTACATTTTACGCGTCGTTAAATAAGTGGTGAAAAAGTTCACAAGCATCAAGATATTTTTTAAACGCGAATTAACCAATCGATCAAATTTTATTTATAATTTGTTTTTTTTTCACCAAACTGGTTAAATCGATCATCATCAAAGCATTTGATCAATTGATTGAACTATGTGTGCACGCAGGACAGTGTTTTATGAAAATAGTACGCGTTAAAAGGTCCAATCCCTACAAACCTATTTAATTACACCGCTTGAAACAAAGGTCGAATGATGAAATGTTTACCTTCATTGTGCAGGGTAAATATGAAATCAAATATGAAATGTTTTCCGTTTACCGTGAAAAATTTATTTGCTTTTTACACGGTGACATCGTAAATGTCATGAACCTCAATCCATCAAATATTACGTCGATTGCAGTCTTTCCTTGTGCCGATTGCATGTAATATTTTTGGTTGAACAGTTGAACGCAGAGATCTTCTATGCATTTTAGGTTAAGTCTTTTAGTAATCAAACATAAGTAACGTAATGAACGGAAATCTTTTACGAACCAATCATCTTTAAGAATGACCTCCAAAGAGATACGGATCGTTGGCTAGTTATTATAAGAACTGAAAAAATTGATTTGATAACGATATCTGACCTATCCAAGTACTTGATTATAACCAGTTGGGCTTAATGTATAATTTATCTATAATAGTAGATATATCCATTTTTATTTATATAAAGATACAATACCGCTGTTTTACATGAGAAGATGCATTGGGATACTTATGATTACATGCAATAGGTTCTAGAACCTTGCGTACCCATCCCTATCTAATTGGCGCTTTTGTAATGAACGACCTTTCTCTTTTTTAATTGTTTACTTTAATCGGCGAATCTAAAGTTTACTAATAATAAATCAGCTTGCTGCATATAAGGAAAGTCCGTTCGATTTAAACATATAAAATATGCAAAATGCTTACCTTTTGAGTTTTACTTCCTTCCTTTTTCTTTTCCTTTCTTTTTTTCCTTTACTTTTTATTTATTGTATACTTTTCGAGTTTATTGTACTTTTCAGGTTTTAACTAATTTTGCATTGACATCTATATCCATACATCTTATATATATATATTTATTCATTCCACAAAAAGATTACAATCATTTCTTGATTTTATTCTACTTTTCTTCCTCATTTTCTCTTGTGAAAAATAGAATAATGAATCATGCAAGTTATTCTTCGAACTTTATTAAACCTTTCACTTTAAATAGTATTGGGAAGTTGACAACCCTCCCATCTCTTCCGGATGATATCCTTTTCATTATCAAAAAGGATTTGGATTTTGCATCGACAATCGCTTTAAGGAGCGCGTGTCGTCAATTGTATTCCGCATTACCAGATTCTCTCTTGTTCTCAAAAATAGTTCTCCCTCCCACCTTAACTCAACAACAGTTTGATAATCTATTCTCTTACCTACTTTCAACGAATAAAACTCAAATTATTCGTAATTTAACATTTGATCAATCACAAGTGACCGAACGTGCTATTATTTCCGTAATGAAACATTGTAAGAATTTACAAGATTTATGCATCTTATCTTGCAAAAATGTTATGTTATTGCCAATGACAAATGCGATGGTACAATGGCATCAGGATAAATCAGGAAATTCCCCGGATTTGAAGGAGTTAAAAAAGATTAACTTGACCAGATGCATCGGTGGGAAAAGACATTCCTTAACCATTAAAAAAGTTATTCAAGATTTACGTAAATTACAATCGAATTCCGAGTCGGAATTATATGATGATTCAATTTCAGCAAAGATCAATTTGATCATAAATTCCACTCCCACTCAATCATTATTGGATGGCGTATTTCAACTTCGAAATTGTCAAGATGATACATGTGAATTTTGTACAATGTCATGTGCGAGTTGTAAAGCAAGGTATAAATATTGGGATGAATTTTGGATAAAGTGTGGATGGTGTAAAGGAAGAAATTTTTGTGGCCCATGTATCACGGAATCTTCAAGGAAGAATAGATTTAAGAATTACGCCTTTCAATTCATGCGGATAAAGTTATGTCAAATGTTTGAATTACCTTGCCCTTATTAAAAAAAAAATACTCGTGTGTGTTTGTATACTTTTTGACCGGAAACATTTTTTTTTTTTTTCGTCAACATCTCATTTTTTTCATAAACCTTGTATATACAGTATAAATTTATAGACAATTTTTTTTCTTTTTGTTCAATCATAAATAAATAAAAAAATAGGGACTCGTAAACAATTGAAATCGTCTACTCCCCCCACATTTATTAATTTTTTAGGAATCAAATCAATAAAATTCAGAAACAACACAATTTTTTTAGGAATTTTTTGTTCATTGCCTGATTTCATGAAGTTGTGCCACTCGGGCCAATAGAATAATAGTATTGATTACTGAATAATAATCTCATTATTCCTTTTGATTTGATTTGATTTAATTTAATTAAAGTAATACTTTACGAAATATGGTTAAAAAAAATCATTAAATGGTAACAGTAGTAAAGGTAAGATTATCGATAAAACATGATTGATTGTTTTAATTGAATCACCAATTGTGAATTTTTCGTGTATTCTTTTTTATTTCACTTAATGCGGCAACATTATCCCATTATCGTAATTGTTATAACTCGAAAAGGTAAAATTATCAGTCATTATAACAGGTATATACTAAGGAAACAGAAAAAATCCGGATATATAATATTTTTTTTTTTTATTGTAATAAAAAGAAAAAATGATAAAATGCAGAATAATATATAATCAACAATATTAGCCCCTTTTTGTTGAATGGTCTTAAAAAAGAAGAATATTAAACAAAGTTTATTCTCAAAAGACAATCCATCATTTGATATATTATAAATAAATATTGACCAATGATCGAGTTTTCTATAAGACAATGATGGTGCATAATGCTATAAAACTAACACTACATAAAGCATCAAAGCATCATCCCTGTGCTCTAAAAATAGTACTTATCAAATGACGTCTTGTACTAGTTATCTTGCCAAGTCAAAAAAGATATTAACCAAATTGCAAAGTACCTTTACAAAAGTTACACGACTCTTTCCTTTCAAAAAAAAATAATTTTTTAATGTCATGCATAAAACGACAGGGATCCTCTAAATTAATTATATTAATTTAAAAGGCGCAGCAGCTTAAAGTGTGACGGAAGAAACCATCCAGTCGAAAAATTGCTTCTTTGTTTATATTTGATTTAATCTACGTAATGAATTTTCCATTTTAGTTTATTTAATCCCGAGGATTTAAAGAAATTTGTTTGGATCATTTTTTGATCTTTGATGAATTTATATTATTCTATTAATATCATTATTTAAGAAAATGAATTGTTAATTTCAAACAGGTTTCATTTAACAATTAGACACAAAGACCCTATTTTTTTTTTCTCCAATATAAATTTGTAATTTTAAAGTTATATAGTTCCGAAAATATATAATTAAAGGAATGATGGTTGTAAAAAATTTTACATGATCTACAAAATTCCGAGATTTTGTATTAAAAAAGAAATATAATATTAAAAATCTCATTCTTGTTTGGATGACGACGTTATATATCAATCATGCTAACCTCTCGCAGCTTAGATTGGGCAAATAAATAATCACCCCCTTCCATTAACCCCCCTAAGTGAAACTTAAATATATATATTTTTTATTTTCGTTCTTTTTACGTAAATAAAAGAAAAAAAATCTCAAAAAATGTTTGAAAGGCTTTGTTAAGGTTGTACAACCTTTTTTTGCCGCCAAATCTTCTTGTTACATTAATTTATTACTCGTGTTCAAAAAAAACAATTTCCCTAATACGCTTTCTGTTCCCTATTTTTGTTATTCTTGTAACTTAATCTGATAATGTTTATTTACTCATCAACCCTCATTTTTTTTTTTGTTCAAAAAGTTGATTGAGATTTTGTTGATCAAAATCTATTCTTTCCTTTGTTATGAATGGATGTACATTCTAATTAATGTACTGTAAGATGTAACAAACGCCTTTTTTTTTTGCTTGCTTTTACATCTCTCAAAACAATTTTGTATAAAAAAATTTTGTGTACTTCATTGAGTTTCGACAACAAATTCTTTTTTTTAAGTATATAAATAAATTAATTCGTTCTCATTGTGATTTTTTTTTCTATTTTACAAAGAAAAATATTCATTTTTATTCCTTTATCATCCATCTCTCTCTCTTTAAATATAATCTTTCACTTTCGTTTCAAAACTCATATCATTTCATTCATTCATTCATTTTATTTTGTAGTATAAAACTTAATTCCATCTTTTTTTTCAAGAATGGGTAATAATAATTCATCTAAAAGTAATAAATCGAAAAGTCGTAAAAATAAGCAACATATATCTGTAGAAACGGAATTATGTCAGGAATCGAGAAACTTGATATTTCACTTACCAAAGAATGATCAAGATATCGATAGGATGCAATTACAGCATTTCCTATTTGAACACATTTGGAAAAGTAATTATTCCTCTCCAATCGAACATAAATTGAAATCGTGCGATTTTAAAGTCTTGGATGTTGGGTAAATTTCCTTTTCTTCCTTTATTTTCTTGATCCATCTATTTTCTCCGTTTTTATTAACGAAATCTGTCCCCCCTTCCAGATGCGGGCCGGGAACATGGCTTCTCGAAATGTCCACACAACATCCTTTAGTAAAGTTCGTTGGTGTTGACATCGTCCCAGTCTTTCCATCAGAAATAAAACCAACGAACTTGGACTTCCACAAATGCGATATAAATCAAGGTTTACCCTTTAAAGACAATTATTTTGACTTTGTTAGGATGAGTTTGATTGCTACTTCCCTCAAGGGTGATCAATGGAATGACGCCATAAGGGAGTTAGTTAGGTAACTATTAAAGAAAGTGTATTCCTCTTTATGATTCTTTATTGATCACCTAGAAATATCATTTCATTTTATAGAGTATTAAAACCTAATGGTTATTTGGAAATAGTGGAAAAAGATTTACAAGCATCTAACCAAGGTCCATGCTTTAAATTTTTAACTGACAAATGTAAGTGTAGATATATATATTTGATTCATCTTGTTTTACTAATTTCCCCCCTTCAATTATTAATCCCTTTATTTCTTTCAATTCTACACAAAAAAAAAGTCCTTAATTTCATAACATCAACCGGCGTAAACGTTCACATAACACAACAAATTCCCACCATTCTTTCCTCAATCCCGTCATTAACCGAAATCCGGTCAGATGTTCGTGAAATTCCAGTTGGCCCCCTCGGTGGTAAATTTGGTACCATATATGAAGAATTGTTGGAAATGTACATTAAAAATAATTTAATTGATATTTTACCAAATTATATGTGCATAAATGAGGATCAATATTTGGACATATGGAAATGTTGTCAATTAGAATTTACCAAATTTGCGACAAACTATAAATTATTTAGATTTTGGGCTCAAAAAGTTGTAGATAACGAGGAAGAAGTTGACAACTTTATATAGCAATATATAGAACAATTGTCTTAGAAAGTTAGAATCAATTGTAAACCTAATGAACCTTGTATATATATCCAAATACACAATAACGCACGAATTTATACATAAACCTTTTTTCCTAACCTCAAACTAATAAAATTATTTTTTTTCTCTGGAAGGAAAAATTTTTTAATCTTTTTATTTTCGATCGAAGGTTAGTTACATTTCTCGCGGTACGAATTAGTTTTTTTTTAAAATGGAGGGAATAATGTAAAAAAAAAATAAAAAATAAGAATAAATAAATAAGAAGAATAATAATAAATAATTCTGCCCGAATTTTAATGACCGGAATTCGACAAATTTTCAATTTTCGCAAATTTTCGTAATTAATGATTTTTTATCTGTATCAAAAAGTGAATTCCAAACTCATAAAACCAAAGCGTGTTACCGAACTTCAAAATGAGCATAGCCGCATTTCAAAAAAAAAAATTGATGTATATAATTTTTTTTTTTTTGGTGAAATAAAAAGAAGGTAAATAAAATGCCAGCTGACAAAATTGAGCTTTGAAAAATGCATTATTATTTAGTTACTCAACAAATTGTGAAAATTATCACGGAAGCGTTGTTTGTTGCACTGATTAATTTCGTTGATAAGGTTATTTAACGGAACGTTCATTTACCGTATTATGAAATTGCCGTCCTTCGCCACATTTATTTATTTTGAATCATTTCTATTGTGATGAGTCTATTCTCATCACGTGAAAACTCAATTTTTTATTAGGAAATATGAAAATCAAATTTAATAAAAAACAACCATTTCTCAAAAAGAAAATTCCATCCGGATCATAAAAACCATCTTTTGACCGGTTTTAAGACCCACATCCACGCGAGGTTGTTTGTTTTGGTTTTTTTTTAAAAATGGTTGGTAACAAAATTATATAGATAATCTAGTCCAAATTTCGGTCTAATAGATTCCGGTTCTTAAAATTATTGATATACGGTCTCCTTCAGATGCCGGAAACATGAATTGAAAAGACCCTAACTATTAAAAATGTTATACAAATACTGTAAATGTTTTCAAAATTCTTTTTTATGAATATAAAACCTTCGATAAATTTATCAAAATGATTATTCTTTCCTCTCATACCGAAAATATCCGATATAACTGTAAATTGTTCATTAAAATCAATAACTCAATAACTCAATCTCATATCATCATCGCTTAAAATTTTTATTATTAAAGAAATTATATTTCTTTTTATCTTTGGTTTTCATCAAATACTTTTCTTCACTTTTTTCTTTTCTTCGATTCTACCATAATTATAGCATTCACACGATTCATAAATTTATTAGACCATGTATCAAAAATAAAAATGTTTTTTTTTTTTTAATTTCGAAGCAGTATTTCTTTAACATTAAAAACTTAATCACACCACTCTTCAATATTCAACGCATAATTCTTGTCATTAATCATTAATCTTGTTCTGAATTTACCAACAAATGCACAAATTTCCCCTTGATCTTCTTCTTTGGTTGGTACGTATCGGGCAGAGTAAAATCTATTTCGACATCCCAGTAAACTTTCGTTAACAAAGAGAACGTGAGGCCAAGCCCCATGTTGTCTCTGTTCTTGATTTTCCAATGATACAGATCGATTTCAGACGTCCCTCAATACATTTATCACAATTCTTCCCTTTCCATGCAGCAACTTTTAATTGGAACTTGTAAATTCTCGGTAAATTTGTTTCTCTCGTCATGATTTTAATTATCGTAATAGTATTCAAAAATTAAAATATTCGAGAAAATTCTTTTCTTTAACCTTATTTAAAAAGAAAATTTTTAATAATTATAAAATTATTACTTTTTCAACTTTTTTTCATCTAAATCCATTCTCCTCTTCATTCTAACAGCCATTACTTCAAATCAATTCTAATAATCCTCGCATTCAAAACATCATTATAATATCTAGTGAACATCACATCATCTATCGGAAAATCCACTCAAAACAACCATATAAAAATTTCGACACTTACATTATTTGTAAACAATCTAAAGAATTATTTATCACAAATTAGTTGAAGTGGCGCGCCGCACAAAAGATTTTGATTATCTGAAATATGCAGGCGAAAAGTAGACAAATTAATTTGTAAGTAGATCCAAATCAAGTAAAGAAAAGCGTAACATCGGTAATTTCATAGTTTAATTGTTTTATTTTTTTTTTAATTTATGTTAAATTAAGACTATGAAATCGACTTTTTAGCATAGGATCTTAGGAAATTATTGTTCATAAAATTTCGAAGAATCCAACGACACATTAAGTAGGATTTTAATTTAACGTGAATTTTACCTTAACTATACGGATTTATACGCTCCACGAAATATAAAAAATTATCATCTTCAAAAATAATAATATCCTCCAACACGAATAAAAGAATAATTCTTTTGGAGTTCTTTCTCCTATTTGAAGATATTGTTTAGACTAGATCATCTTTAACCCAATCTGAAATCTAGAAATTCAATAAGTTAAATAAGTTAACGCTTTCTTCTATGAATTCACCATAATATTCATAATAATAAAAAGAACATTTATACTTTAAAAGATATATTATGAAATTTCCTTATTGGAATTCTTTTATAACATTCTGCAGGTACATCGATCGCTTATATTGGTTGTATTTGGTAAATTCATATAAAGTAAAGCGCTCTCACAACGTGTACAAATGGTCTATCCAAAAAAAAAAAAAAAAAAAAAAAGAGATTGAAAATGTCTAATGATTATAAAAATAAATCATTGTCGTGCTATTTCAGAATTTTTTTTTTTTTTTAAAGAAAAAAATAAATAAAAATAAATAGAATTTATACCTTATTTGGTTTTTCATTTCGAATTCAAAAAAAAAAAAAAGAGTAATAAATAAATCAATCAATCAGATATTAATGAAATCTCACAATGAAGGCGCAAAAAATTTTATTCATTCAAAAATAATTCAATTTTAAAGTGTAGACAGACAGACATTCCCACTCGAGTAATTTCATTGTAACATCTATTTTTTTTTTTTTAAAAAAAAAAGAAAATAAAAATGCATTTAATTTTTATAGATCAATATGGAATGTACTACATTTGGTTAATTTATATTCTCGCGAAAAATGATTGCTACTTTGTTATTCGCGAAATCATTTTTTTTAAACATGATATCCTTGAGCTAAAAATAACTTTAATCCCACCTTTGGAAAATTCATGGAGATCGAATCTCAATATATTCGTTCCCTAATGAAACATCGTTATCATAAGAATTCAACAAGTATATAAACACTTTCTGATTCTCCTTCCAAAGTCAGTTCTTCAGTTCTTATCAAATAAAAAAAATTAAAACTATGAAGAGGAAAAAAAAATTTAAATCGTCCTTTACAACGAAATTAACTAATCATGAAATTCAATTCTGCTCTGTTGCTGCTTGCATTTGCAGGACCCATCCTATTGGACGGAGTCGCTGAAGGTAAGAAGAAAATGAAATATCAATACGTATCCATCAAGTTAAATTAATTATTTTCTAAATTCATTATAATTAGTTAAAAAACGTGACGCCGTTGCCAATTCTAACTACCAACAAAAACCAAAAGAGATACAAGCCATATTAAAAACCACACTACAAATGTGACGTTGAAGAAAAGTTTTAGAATTTGCCATTATAGATTTATTTCAATCTTCAATGTTTCTTTTATGATGGATTGGATTTATGATAGAGTATTTAACGATGCGGTTTTTTAAATAATCATAGTTTGGCTTTTCTTTTTTATTAATTATATTACCTGATATTGGAGGAATTTTGTATATTTATTTTTTTTGAATGCAAATATTCATAGTTAACTTAGTTCTTGTTTTGAACTATTAATCTCGAATGATTTTTATCTTTCGCCGCACAATTGTCATTTTTGTAAATTAAAAACATCTTCTTTTCATTATTGTATTAATTAGTTTTATTAAATCGTTTAGATTATAATTTAATGATTTAATAAAGTTTAAAAAAAAATTCGTGTCGCGTGTCTGATTGCAAATTTTACCATTTGCTATTACATGTTAAAGTCTAGCTCCGCAACGAATTTTATTGGCTAATTAAGCATGCAAATCGACTTTAATTATAAACTAAATAAAAACTACATAAAACAATCGAAAATTTAATAATTTTAAAGCAACAAATGCAACAAATACGATTTATTGTCGTTGTCATTTAATGATATTATTGAAAATTCTTCACGACACAACAAATTTACCGTTATTAACTTAAGAATACAATTTTATTGGCCGGATTGAGCAACAAAGCGTTGATAAATAATTATTTTATTTTTTTTTCGTTGTATGCTAAATACATTTTATCAATTTTCAAAAAATCATTCCATCATTGTTTGATTGCACAAATCTCTACATAAATGCTTGACACCAATCAGTAAAAGAAAATAACAGAAAATTCCTACTATTCATATTATAATTTGATAACCAAATTAGCCAAAAGTTTTATTCTGGTGTTACCACGCGATTCCTAATCATTATAAGAATGCTGTTTGGATTTTGTTTAACGTAATTATCATTATCTCTCATCGTTCGTTAAGGTTAACTAACCACCTACCGTTCGTCGCCTCAAACCAACCTGTACTCACTCTTTATCCTTTCCCTCCCTTATTCCTTCCTGCATCTTCCTTCTCCTGCCATCTTGTATACGTTAGGGCCAAGTACATAATATATATATATATATACATTAACATTTAATACATTGTGCATTAACATTCCTCACCGCAATTTGTAAATATGTCTTGGCCATTTACCACCCTTCGTATCCTTTATCCCCTTCTCTCACTTTTCTCGTTAATTATCATTTCATTACTTTCCACCTGGGTCTCCTCCACAAATTCGTTTTCCACCTCATTCGATTCTTATTACAAGAATATCACCAAGAAACAATTCCATTCATCACCAAACTTTCCAATAGAAATTTATTTAGGATTCATCTTTAGCATAATTTCGCTTATATTTTCGGCTGTTTTAAGTTTTCCCAGAATTTCACGTAAATTTGGTTATAAAGTTTTTGTATATTTAACAAATACATTTTTATCAATTGTTTGGTTTCTACTTTCAATTTTAATTATAACAAGAGTAAATAATGGATCTATAATTGATTCAAAAAACATAACTGATCAATTACAGAAAGAAATTAATGAATTACATACTGAATATGCGTCAGAAGAAGCTATTCCTGATACCGATAATTTATTATCTTTTGGAAAAGCAATCACCGCTTTCGGTTGGATTCAATTCTTGGGTTGGACTTTAATAACAATTATCTTGGCTCATATTCGTTCTCGTAAATGGACAAAGAAAGATCGAAATAAGAAAATTACTATTGTGAGTCAATATGATAAGGATGCTCAATTGTTAAATACCCCTGCTATTTTGAAGGAAATTGATGAATTGGTGAGAAATCCTCAAATTGCGCATACCACAAAGGACCCTTCATCGAAAACTCCTGTGATGGAATTGAATTTGCAACTTACCAAAAATACAACCACAACTTATTCACTCGATCCCGCCTCATTTACCCCTACTCAAAGTCCCGAAGTTGATTTTTACTCTCGCGCTTTGTATGATTATAAATAATAATTGGATAATAGAATCATTTAATTAAATAAATTTTTATAATAATCAAGTTCATTTAGATTTTATATATCAATCATAATTTCCCCCGATTACATTTTTAGTACGAGGAATGATAGTTACTAATAAAGAAAATAATTATATAAAAAAGAAAAAAAAAAATACAAAAAAATACAAAATTTGCATACATATCAAATTATAAATTGTTGCGTTGCTTTCAATTGACGAAATGGCAAAATATTTATATTAAACAGTTAAATTCTTCACGTTTTTAAATTGGAAACATTTTGTCATAAATTACAATATAAAGTTGGAAAGGTTTACGCCGAAAATGTTCTTTTAACATCTCATTAGGTTACCTAAAGAATTGGTAGAAAAGTTTTGCATTGAAGCACTATTTCTCTTGAACATTCTCAAAATGAATCTATAAAAGAAATGAATGGAGGTTTGACGTAGCACTTTCAAAAATATAACTTATGCATACTTGAAAATACGAGCTCAAGAGCGATCAATGCTATAATAACGCGCTGTTCCATTATAGAAAAATTTTGTCCCAATTAAAAAATTTAATCCAATTTCTCACAAGAACAACATAACTGATCTTTGGGGTAAATAATATATGCTTGTGATAAATAGGCACCTTTTTAAATCCCGAATAAAGTCTTAGAGATCTAATTCACATTTTTTTATAAAAATAATAAAAAAAAAAAAAGATATATAAAAAGAGAGGAAAAGAAAAGAAATAAGGGATATATATATAAGGAAAAGTTTTTAATTTAATGCAGACATATATTGACTTGTTTTATTTGTCAGAAAGCTTTTGAGAGCTTCTAATATATATATATATATTGCTATTTTTATTAAAATTTATACTTTTGAAAGTAAATTTTCACCCTTAGTAATCATGTCGCTGATTTATATCTATAAGAATATATTCAAATTTATCTATTACCTTTCCGTTTGTAAAAGTTAAACTCTCAAATAAACTATTTCTCTAAATTGGATAATTCATTTATTGTACTAAACATTACTATAACATACTATACAGTACCTGATCACATAAAATAATCCATATTCGATAAAAAAAAAAAAAAATGATAAACTAGGATTCTAAAAAAAACTTTATTATATAAATAATGCAAAAAAAAAATTGTTCTTTGTCGAAAAACTTTACGTATATTTTATTAAAATTAAATTAATCTTCAGTCACGTGATTTATATTAAATTTGATCAAAATGGCATTATATAGTTCCAAATTAGAATTTAAGTATTAAGAGTATTATAAAAGCTTAATCTAGTTCAATCTAATAACAATCAATAAATAATTATCTCTAAAGTCTATAAAAAAAATCTATTCATAATCTACAAAAAAAATCACAAAGAATCTAATTGATTAAAATACTAATAAAGTAAATAAAAAAATAAAAAAAAATAAAAAAAATTACTAGTTGGAGCACGGATTCATTTAGTATTTAAACACCCTGTCCAAAATCTCACAATTGGTAAATCATTTTCGTTTATATCTATTAGTTTAATAAATTCTATTTGTTTAGTTAAATCAATATTTGGTAAGACATTCCCTCCATTAATATTTCCTGTAACAAATCGGAGAAACTGCTTTGCTTTACTGTAATAAATATAGTAATTAAACGAATTATTATATTAATAAAAGTAACAAACGGCAAAAATACAAAAATCATACCATGACCATTGTTCTTTAAAGATCATTAATCTAATATTCATTAATTCATTTGGCAAATTTAATTTCAAAATTCCTGTCAATTGATTTATAAATGAATTAGGTGCAGAATGATTCCGGTTATCATCAAAGCCATATTGTATATTAAACTTGAATGTATTCATCACGGTCTTATCATCTTTAAGCGTATCACAGTCTTGTGAAATATGTTTGCAAATGTTAAGGTTATTAAATAAATTATTTTCTTAAAAAAATTAAAAAGCTTAAGGATATCTAACAAACACAAAGTTGATTTGTTTATATGGTTTGGTATCTGTGCTGTTGCATTTAGACCGAGAATATTATATTTCGTTAAGGGTTGATAATTATTTTCATTTTCCACTATTGAACAACATTCACTTGGAACGAAATCCTTTTTGTTTAAGAAAGCAAAAATAATATAATTATAAATATATAATGAGCAATGATTATTTAAACATTTACTAACCTTCAATATATTAATGAGGCATCGCAAAATTATCGGGTCATTTCCTCTGATTACTAATTGATTACCCTTGACAAAATTTAAAATTAGTTTTCTAAAAGCATTTAAACCCAAAATACTTTGTAAAGCTTTCAAATCCCCAATCATGACTTCATTATCTCCTTTCAAACCATTTAAACCAAAAGGCGGGGGTTGGTAAGTCGTCATGGGATCAAGTAACATTAACGTCTTTGGTGAGAACACAGAACTTGGAAACTAAATAAATAAGTATACGTTAAATTTTAAATGTTATATACAATCACAAATCTATAAGATCAAATTCTTAAGTAATAATGATGATAAATTTTACCAGCGTTTGATCATTTACATGACTTTCTTGTAAACGTCTGCCGCAAGCTTTTAAGATCCAACTGAAATTTGCATGTAATTTGACAAACAAGTCCTTTTTTTTTTATATAGGTTTAAAAATTTATCAGACAAACAAAAAATAACATAATTTCGATGAATTCCATTTTTGACATAAATCAACCTTTGATTTTAATAAATCAACTAAAGATCTTAATGGTTGATTTGCTCTGCGCCGAAGAAATTGATCTAGTAAAGTTTTAAGTTAAATTAATATTAATAAATTAATAAATAATATATATGTCGGTTACAAAACCTGGCGATGTAGGGGGAAGTGGTCCGGAACGCGTAACAAATGTCCCATCGTTTCTCTCCTCCTTTGCTGTATCCTCTTTTTCGAAAACCAAATTTGCTTTTGATTGAATATCTGTTGCTATCATACGAAACTTACTTAAAACCAAAATTAAAATGAAGAATTTATTAACATTCAATTGTAAAAGAAAATAAATAAATAAATAAAATACTAACCTAACTATCAATGGCCAGGACTCAACAAGATATACTCTATCTGTCATCAAAAATATAAAGCTGTACCATCTATGAAAACCTCTTGCCTGACTATCTTTAATTTTGAACATGTAGCTCAGAACATAACCATTTTTATTATCACCAAACAAAACAGACCCTTCTCTTCCTTGGCAGAATTCGCAGCTCAAACTTAAAAAATTTACAATTATAATTAAATTTAGCCTAAATAAAATAAAAATAAGTACTCTTTACATGTTACCTTCTCACGCAAGCTTGTCTTACTGCAGCATATAGTTGTTGTTCTTGTGGATATCGGGAACCCTTGTAAGTTACCAAAGGATTTTCTTCGTCTTGAGTTTTGAAACCTTTTATTTCAGAATTGTATATCGGCTTTGCATCACCTAATGCATCTAAAGGAGGCAATGAAAATGCACATGACGCACAAGATGCTGGTGCAGGTCTATTGGAATTTATAGAAGGTTCTTTTTTATTCGATAATGTTTCTTTAGAATTATCCAAATGTGGTTGGTCTACTAGAGAAGTTCCTTCACTACTAACAGAAAGATGATCTAAAGTATCTTTTGCATGAAAGGCCTGTGTACAAAAAATTACACTTGGTCCATCAACCTCGCAAAAGTGTACAAGAGACACAATTGCATTCATTGTGTACCAAAAAAAAAATGAAAAAAGAACAGTGTAAAACATTCAACAGCTTACGTTCACTTAAATTGATATACAATATCAATATCCGATGATCTTGACTGATTAAGTAAGTTTACATGTTTACATTTCAAAAAAATTTTCATATGGCTTTGAAGTATGGATGTCTAAATTCAATTATTTCCTTTATACTTGATATATTTGCCCACGAATTCCGTCTTTGATTGTGCCATATTCTAAGCCTGTTAACAATTTATACAAAAAAAATTCTTGGCCGTTGTAAAAAAAATGTTCTTATTAAACCGATTAAACAAGGAATTTAAAAACTCTGTTAATTTGGATTGAAATTTTTAAAACGTTTTTTGTTACCATTCTCTTTTTTTTTTAATTTTAACCATATATGTTTATCAACCTAAATTCCATGGCCTTGGTTGACAAAATCTCCTTTTCGATCCAATATGTTGTGACACTGCCAAACACATATTCTACAAGTTTAAATGGTGTCGCAATATTTATTTCATGTATTTTGCTAAATTACAATTAATACAAACAAGTGTAATATAGTTTTTTAAAATTTGTACCAAAACCTCCTAATATTATCAATTCATATTACTAATATACTAAAATCCTCACTTTTGTTTTAAAGGTTAAAGATACAATATAATTTTATCATATTCACTATAATTAAAACATATAACAATATAATGAACATAGATTCTCTAAAAATAAAATAGAACAAAAATATAATTAAAATATTAGTACAAAGAAAAGCTATAAATAAAAAAACTATTCTTTGATGAGATTATTTCATTCAAAGTTCGAACCAGATAATCTATTGGTTTTATCTATACTTAAATTTCTTCCTGCTCGACTATTTGGCCTACTTAGACCTATCGTCCCTGTTACAACACTTGACGCTGATGACATATCAGTAGAATTATTACTATTCTGGCCTAAACTAGTACTAATTGTGGGTAACATAGAATTTCTAGGTGATGATGTTGACGTTGGAAAACTAAATGATTTTGTAGATGTCGAATAACTTGTTTGTTCTACTGAAGTTGGAGGATTTTTCAGATCAGTGGCTTCATATCCAACAACTCCTCCATCTTCATGTTCATCTCCCATCCATCCTAAATTGGTGGTTGACTTTGACCCACGTCCTAATGGATAATTCGGACTGATATTATTTGATAGAGACATTCCAGAATCATTATATCCTCCATTATTTGAACCCGATTGTCCTCCTAAGCTGATACTGCTAGCATTTAATCCCGAACGATCCTTAAATTTTCCGAGGTTAGTTAAGCTACTATTTCTTGACTGTAATCCAGTTAATGATAAGTTAACTGGTGTCGAAAATCCTTTATTAATACCTTCATTAGGTATTACACTATCTCCACTAAATCGTTTCTTTGATAGATAACGAGTTGAAGAGAAATAAGGTGGAAATTGAGAATTTTGTTCTGTGGGTGATGTCCCTATCTCTAAACTAGGGGAAGCAGGTGTTTCGGTAATCGTAATTGTTGAATTCGAAGTAACGTCAAAAGACGATGACTGTCGAAGATGAATCATTTCTTCTCCTTCGTCTCCTGGTACTACTGTTACTGATACATCTTCGCCTGAATTATCTCCTTTTTTAGTGAAAAATTTTCGAAATGGCGAAGATAATTGAAGAAATTTCCATCTAGAATAACTTATAACTCGGTTATACCAAGAGGAAAATCCAGTAGAAGGATATTGTCCTCCTTCCAATTTCCCATAATCCGGCCCACCATCTCTCGCCCCTTTTCGCACCGAAGAAAGAAAACAAGAATATAAAAATCCAATACTTACCCTTCTTCCCTTTCCAAGTCCATTCTTGCGCAAACATGTAAACCAAATAAAAATCAATAACATTACTAAGATTGAAATTCCGATCATCCATTCAACTAAATAATTATAATATCCAAGTAAACCATGACCTTGGGGCTGCGGTGGAGGATGTGGGTGTGGTCCCCATAATAAGGGTATGGTACTTGACGCCTCCATAACCATTTTCCCAAGAGTCCAACTAACCTGCACGTCATTAATATTATTAATGCTTTGAAAATGTGGAGATTTCCTAACTTTATCTTTTATTTTGTTATCAGGATTGCCCGAATCATCATCAATCATCCTTGGAACTCCGATACCTTCATGCAACACATTAACTAACCACGCTGCTTTGAAACATTGCATTTCTAATCTTGTTAAATCTACATTATTGTTCCATTCTTTTCCTTCATGGTGATTCATCACAATACTATCCCATTCTTTTGCACAGTAATCATTTGCTTTCCTCTCAAATTCCGCAAAATCCCAAATTCCACCTAATCCAAAAACATCTTGTGAAGAATACCAATATTCTGATATACCAACGAAATGATTGACGGAAAAATCAATATTTGGTGTGTGAACGCCATTGAATAAACAAGGATCGTCTAGACAAGGAGCGGTTTTATTTAATAAAGGATATGTAAGTTCAAGACATTGACTAAAAGAACCTGACCCCTGAAGGGTATAATAAGGAGGTGGAAGTGAAGTATCCGTAAGAAGTAAATTAACTGGCAAACATGGATCTTTAATTAAAACGGTCGGTTGCTCGCGAGATGTTTCTGGATTAGTAATCTGTTCATGTGTTGCTGTGTACTTCTGAATTTGATCTTCTATATACCTACGTCTTGCTTCGTTCGTTCCAAATCCTAAAAATGTTGTAACAAATACATTGTATTCTACTTTTTCACCGTCCAACGTATACAATGTAACTTTAGTTAAATCATCCGCATGTTTTTTTGACTCTAATGAATTTGGTTCAAAAGCTATTTGTGTACTAGCACCTCCCATATCTAAAAAACCATATGTTGTGGTGTGTTTAATTTTCTCAGAATTATTATCAATATCATCGAACTTTCCTAAATCATTTTTTTGTCGTGATTGAATTATATGTTCTTTCCCACTATCATTTTCAAATCCACTCATCAGATAATTAACTGCAATCCACCCATAAATTCCTTCCCATTCTCCTGATATTACTTGTACATGATCTGAGCATTTACCAATTTTGAAGACATAATTAAACATTATATAATCGCATGCATTTTGAAGGATCGCTTGTTGTTGAAGTGATGGTAGTAACCGCATTCCAGCGGTGGCTAATAAATATACAGGTGTTTGTGAAATTTCATTCAATGGTACTACTTGCAACGCGAAATCTAATAATTTTTTCAAATGTAAATCTCCCACTTCTGTTGGATTCGTTGCAAACGTTGATATCCCTGTTCAAAAATTAGATCAAATAATTGGATGTACAAAATTAATAATGAGAAATTTTTTTGGTTTTCACTTTCTATGAAAGGGATCACAAGTTGGAATTTAATTAAAAGCGAAACCATAAAGTTAAAAAAAGAAAGGACAGAACGTTCATACCATACCTGGTTCAACTTTTAATTGCCATTCTAGTCCAAACTCATCCCCTCGCTCGATAGCTGGTAAGATGTGAAGTTCGTCTTCATTTTTTACTTGTCTAACAAACCCATGTTCTTTCCAAGAATAAATTTGTACTCTTGAACCAGAACTACCAGCGTCTATAACAACTCCAAAATTTCTGTGAGAAAGCCAAGAATTTTTAGGTGGAGGCATTGTTCGTCTTTTATTATATTAAATTACAAAAATAAAAAAAAAAATAAAAAAATATACATTTATCTCTTGTAAGTTACAAAAATAATAAATTGGTATTTAATCTACATATCTGCACAATGGTTACATGTAAATGAAAATCAACTATCGTTCTATGATAAAAATAAAAGGTGTGGCTGTAAGAAAGAAAGAGGCTGTGACAGTTAAAAAAATTATGGTTCGACCAAATTTTTTTTTTTTTTTTTTTTTGAGAAACTTTTTGTTTGTCGAAAATATTTATAATTCTTGTGTAAACACAAATTGACCCGTGATATGGCGTATAATGTAATAAAGTTCGCGTAATTAATACATCATCATGATGAAAGATATTAATTTCATTTTTAAATATAAGGGAAAAGAATTTTTTTTCCTTTTTCAATTTACGTTTCGAAAAATGTCACAAACTGAAATCCCATGCTTTAATAATAACGATAATGAATCATTGATCTTATCTTTTAATGGCGATGCAAATCACGAGTATAAAAAAATAAACGAAAATCTCGGAATCGTTCGTGATGTTATAAGAAATTTAGTACCTTTGGGTGCGATTAAAGTAGCCGAAAATATTATAATTGAGCCGGTTGTTGATTATGTATTCGAGAGTTGTAAACGCGACCCGAATATGGTTTTTGTTACTTTATACTATGCAAGAGGGTTACAAGAAATAGATCATCATGAAGGTGATAGTGGAGGTCCAGCTTTGAGGGATATGAGAAAAAAGAGGATTGATTGTAGCGAGTTGTTGGCTAGAGAATTGTAAGTAAAAAAACGTTCGTAAAATGTAAAATGTAAGCTTATTTGCTATAACTGACAATTTCTATGAAAAATTCTTATAATTGACCAAAGAGTTCATAAATTTAATGATCAAGAGCTTTTATTCACAAAAGTACTGACTAAACGTTACGCATTTTCACAATATGAAGACATCAGCAACCGCAAGAATGGTATTTATTATGTCACCTCGCAATTTTCCATGCCTCACATTTATAATTCATTTACATTTTTCATATAGCTTTGGATCTCGCAATAAAACTTTATTCCGAAATGGGCAATTGCGGCGCAGTTTTCTTGTCTGATAATGAAGTTCAAGCGTGTGTTTATGTAAATATCTAAAAAAATTGCGAGCAATAATGTTTTAAACTTCCAATTTCTAATTTCTAATATTTTCGTACCTAGGCATTATGGTCTGGTCACTTAATACCACGAATTTCTTGTACATTCCCAACTTTGGCCGTAATTGATTATTACATTCCAAGACATAATTTAATTTGCTTGGAAAATTTCAAGAATTTAGAATTATTAAATATTCCCAGGAATCAATATTTACTTGACGTTTTCGCATATATTATGTTTTTGATAATTTATACTATGGTCGCGGCTAATTATGATGGGAGACGTGAATTCAATAGCCCTTTGGAAGGATCAATGTACCTTTTAGTGTTTTCCTTTATATTACATGATATTCGTACAGTAAGTTTAACGTTCTAAATTAGATAATTGCGCCAACTTTTCAGATTTATTGTAATCTCTGTTTTTTTTTTTGTAGCTAAAAAAACATGGGATCAAGGAATTCTTATATTTTCGAAGAATAATTTCTGTTATTCTTCATATTATTTTAGCCACCGACTTTATACTTAGAATTAAAAACCTTACTAGTTCTGATCAATCTATCCTCAATTGCATAGAAAATCTCTCTCATTGGTTCCTATATTTCTATACTGGCGTGTTCTTTTAACTTTGGAAGCATTTCAACCAATTGGAAGATGGTTAACACAAATTTCAAGAATCTTAAAGAAGAGCATGTCATATTATATCTTATTAGCTTTAGCATATATTGCATTCTTTCAATCATTTTTGGTGCTTGAAAACACTCATAAACATCATGCCGGTGATGATCGTTTAGATGATAAAAATGAATGGAACATTTTCACACTTTTAATCAAAGGAATATTAAAGTAAGAGTTTTTTTTTACTTAAAAATTTTTAAATAAATATATATATATATATATACTTAATTGAATATAGTGCACCGGATTTCCCAGGCGCGAACAGAATTGAGAATAGATTTGGCTTCGTATTATACTCTGTTTATGTTTTTACAGTCAGTGTTATTTTATTTGCCGTTTTACTTCCACTCTTTATGACAGCATTCACTACTAGACGTACAGTTCCCGAAGAATATTTAGCACACTTTGCACTTATAGTCATAAGAAAAGTAAGACACAATCAACCAACCAGATACAATTATCCGGCGCCATTTAATTTCTTATATTATACAATCGTTGTGCCAATAAGTTCAATAAGTTTTATTATTAGACAAAACCATAATTGTTTGTATCCAAATATTGAAAAATTTTTAACGAGAATTATTTTTTTTATTCCAATGATTGTTTTTGCTTTAATTGAAACACATTTTGTTAATGATAAACAAGATAAAGAGGCTAGAGATTTAGACTTGAGAGAATTACCGGGTTTACCTTTTCCCGAAGATGAAAAGCAAATGCTTAGAAGAATATTGCATGGATTAGATTCGATTAAGGAACAATACAAAAGTCTTCATTCTAGGTTAGAAACTATAGAATCACAATTAACATAAAATTTATTATTTATCTGTATATTATGTTTTTTTTTCTGTCGGTTTAAATTAGATGGGTGGTTTTATTATTAGATGAACTTTATACATTAATTTGTAAAATAAAATAAAGCAACATATTTATTATTAATCCTTTTAAAAATGCAAATATAAAAAATTAAACCAACTACCGATTGCCCCGTATGATAGTTACACATATAACTCTACTTTCCTGATTATGTATTCAAGTTACACCAAAGCCAATGTATATATGTTGTTACCGAGTTTTTCTTTGATTTTTCACAAAGTTGTTTTGAGATTAGAAATTATTCAAAATGTCAAGAGATGAATATAGTGTGGTCGTCGAAGTTGATGACGAAGTAAGTATCTAATGGAAAATTGGTTATTTTCTAAAATTATTTATACTAAAGTTATCCAATCTCTAATCTAAGTCTCCTGTTCGAAGAGAAGAGCTAGAGTTTCAAGGTTATTCTTTCTTTTTCTTTTGTATTATAGGTGTCTCTTAGGTGTTTATACTATTTTTATTGCTTTTTCTTAACCCGATCTGATACTTGTACGTATAGATTTTTCTTCTACTTCTGGAGTTGGTGGTAACATATCACAAGATAAACAAGCAAACTCTAGTAGTGACGGTATTTATCAATTTATTATCAATTTTATCTTGCTACAATTATTTGTTTATATTTAAATTTTATTAAATAATTTAATAGGTTTTAACAATGCAACATTTTTCGATCCACATCAGTCAATTCGAAATGAATCACAAGGCGGTTCATACCCTTTATGGTCAATTGAATATTATGCTCAATATTTCGACGTAGATACCGATCAGGTTTGTTTTATTATAAACATATTTATATACTTTTATCTTGTCGTTTTTATTAATTATGATCTTTTTTTTAAAGGTTCTTGAAAGAGCATCAAAAAGTCTTTTTCCCAAAGATAATTTTAATGATGTGGTTGGACCAAATCCTGATTTATATGGTACACTCCAATTTTGTATTAGGTTTCCAATTAATTATTTATCATTATTCTAATTATTTTACTAATTATTTTATTAAGGACCTTTTTGGATATCCACAACTGTTATATTCTTACTTTTTGTAACAGCGACAATTGCCAAATCAATTGCAGCTATTATTTCAAAGGGAAATCCTAATTATGATATTACAATTTTATCATTTGGTTTTGCTGCCATTTACACATATTCTTTTGTCATACCATTTATTGTTTGGGGTGCATTAAAATATCTTGGCTGTAGACCTTCATTATTGAATACTATTGGTTTATATGGTTATGGTTTAACTATATGGTTGCCTATTTCTGTATGTATATTTATCATTTATTATTATTATTTTATTTCTTTTAAATAGGTTGATTTTCTTACTAATAATCAATATAATAATTATCATAATGTTAAGATTATTAATGTTATTCCTTCCGACACGGTTCGATGGGCTCTTGTGATTTTTGGATTTGCAATTTCGGGATTTTTTATATCAAGAAATCTTTATCCAGTTATATCAAGAGCTGATTCGAAAACTTCTAGATTATTCTTAATTTTTGTGATAGCAGCTCATGCTGCATTCTCTTTATTACTTAAATTCAAATTTTTTTCATATCAAGTAGATTGGGATCAATCTAATCCTAAACATTAATTTTTATATATTTTGGTAAGTGTTTTTTTTTTTTTTTAAAAAAAAAAAAGTAATTTGGAGTATGAAGAATAATAATAATATC
The DNA here is from genome assembly GCA_946474995.1 of Funneliformis geosporum. NCBI lineage: Eukaryota > Fungi > Glomeromycota > Glomeromycetes > Glomerales > Glomeraceae > Funneliformis > Funneliformis geosporum. The sequence continues at coordinate 29,196 of CAMKVN010000211.1, forward strand.
TATTTATTTATTTTTTTTAGTGAATATTTTAAATAAAATAAACTAACTAATATATATTATTAGTATTACGTAACTGATTTTTTTTATTAATCGTTATACAAAATATATAATCCATTAAGTAAAATTAAAAACAGATTAATTACTATTAGTTAAAAAGAAAGCACTAAAAATAATATACAAAAAGAAATAAAAAATTACAAAAATTAAAAAATTTAAACCCTTGATAGATGATTTGGTGCTTCATGATATAAACTTTTTAATCTAAATGCTTCTGCTAATAACACCTTAATATCTTCTTCTGTCCAATAAGCTGTCGATAAAGACAATGATTGTAAAAATATCATGATTTCCTATTAAAAAAATATAATCAATTAATTTGCTTTTTTTATCTTTTTTTTTTATTGGATATAAAATACCTGAAATTCCATAGACTTTAATTTATCTGACCATATATTTAGAAATGCTACACAAACGTACAAATGAAATCCCGAAAATCCTTCTGATCCTTCCGCCTACAAATTTTTACAATTATTTGTTAAAACTTCAACATTATAATGACGAAAAACTTATTTTTGTGTTTATTACAATTCTCCTCCTTACAAGATAAGTATCCCACATTCTAATTATATGTTTTAATGACATTTCCCGCATTAACAAACAATTAATCCATCTGAAGGCAAATTGAATATATTCAACACCTTCCTCTTGTAAATGAGCTGCAAGTGGTGCTATAATATATCATATTTATAAAAAAAAAAATAATAATTTTATTAAATAAGTTTGCAAATAACATAAAAAATATTAATAAATTAAATATTATTCTACCATTTATTCTGTTAATTAAGTCTTTTAATTTATTAATTTGCCTTTGTATACCACTCTGCGCAAATGTATAATTGTCCTATGAATAAATAAGAACAAGTATTATTGTTAAAATCATTTAAAAGGTTAATTCATTCTATTTAAATGATATTTAAGATTCTTAACCTGAATACCATCAAGTAATTTAGATAAGCACCAATAACTATCTGCCTCAATCACATCCAAAACATCTTTTGGGAGGTTGCTAGTATCATAGTTTTCTGGATTTTCATCTATAATGAAATTCCAATGAATAAAAAACAAAAGTAATTTTCTTTGAATAAATGAATAAAGACTAACCAATATAGAAAGAGAGGAAGACTTGGAAAAATGGAGTGACAAGATCATTGATTCCCTGAACATATTCACTTGCAGGATGTCGGACTGACCAGAGATAAAGTATACGTTCCAAACACTAAAAGTGATTATATCTTAAATAAGTCCAATGATTCATATATTAAATTAAAAAGTTCATTTATTTGATGTAACCTGCTGAGTAGTCTCATATTGATAAAGAGCGATACCAGGGTTTGTTCGAGGCACATCAATATGAATTTGATGCCAAATAGTTTGATTCAATCCAGCAATTCCTTTAGAATATGTTTGTGAGATAAGGTCAATATATTCTTTCCTTTTTCGCGCCAAAGTTTTAACTTGACGATCAGCATTACAGGGAAGGTATTCCTAAAATTGTAAAAGATGAGATATTAAATATATATAAATAAAAATCTTCAGTGAAGAGCTAATTTAAATTTACCAAAAGTAATTGCCATGTTATAGATCTCAACTCATCTGGTATGCCTATCCAACTGTTTTTTTTGAGTTCAGCTGCATTTAAAATACATTAATTAATATCCGATCTTATAAATGGACGCATTTTAATTGAAAATTTCCACATACTTAAATCAATATTTGCACTTTGTAATACATCTTTGAATATATTAAGACGTCTTGGAGATTCATTATTTAAACGGTCTATAATCACGTTTGAAAAATTCAGCGAACTAATTGCCTTTATAGGATCTAAAGGGAGAAAAAAATTAAGAAAATCTTTAAAAATTTGTAAAAAATTTATTTTAGTCTAATAAATTACCTCGAATTAATAAAGCGATATCAGGTTTGAGTCCAATGGAACTTTTCTCAACGAGTATCGACCGATTAGAATCCATATCTGAAGTTTTTTTATGTTCATTGTTAATTATTCGAGATTCTTTAGCGTGATTGTGAATTTTTAATTTATCCAAAGACAAATCATCTTCATCTGATCTATTATCCCATTCGTCATTTGTTTCGGAAGAAAACGTACTTCCAGAAGGATTTGGGGATGGTTCACGACGAGGCGAAGATATCGATTGTGATGACTGAGATTGTAAATAGCTTTTTTTATAAATGGTTTTTTTTATAGTAAGTGTCAAAAAAAAAAAAAAAAAAGAATGAAATGCGCTTATTAGACGGAATACCTTAAATCATCAGAATTATTCGATACGATTTGTCCATAAGAATATTTTGCACCAATCACCAATTTTGTAGCTCCTGTCTTTGATTCTACCGGTTTAACTCTAGAAAAGTTTAAACATAAATATTGCTTAAATAATATAATTGTTAGACATTGTGATTCAAGAAATTATATTATTACCTTCCAGGTAATGTAGAGGTATGTGGTCGTAAAAAACTCCTTTTAAAAAAAAAATGGTTAAAACATAAAAGATGGATAAATCGTTGAATAATAAAGTTGGAAAAGGCATACTTTTTTGCTAAGCTTGAAAAAAAGTTTACATCGGCCATTTTTTTCACACGTTCGTATAATAATAAAAAATATAAAAAAATAAGTGAACCGATCAAAAATTTTTTATGCCCATGTGCCATTAAAGTTCACAATGATCAATGATCCGATCTGTGGGATTGGACCGAAGGCGATCGATTTTTAGACCCGAATTATTTAATATTACAAAAAATTATTTCAAATATCTTATTTTGGTCCTCCGTTGAATAGATAAAGTTCGAAATTAAAATGCGTTTACAGTAAAGAATGGCAGAAGCCCTTCTTGTTTAAGTATGCAAATAACATTTATTTTTAGAAATATTTTCTTTTTGAAATATTCGTTTGGAAACATATTGTAGATTTAGGAGTACCAACAGAAAACCAACTTTCGCACATAATCGAAGAATTACATTATGTTAAAGAGCAACAATGACAGAAGGTATTATTTGCAGGATGCAATACTTATTAGAGGAATTGCATGAATTGTATCATCATCACATTTATTATGGATGAAGAAAGTTATAGCTAACATTGGAAAAATATTTGTTGAAAAACGCTTTATTTGTTTTTCCCATTTACAAAATATATTCCTGGGGATTAGTGAATTATAAAACTTCGTGCAAAGCGCAGTAAGTAGTGTAACGAAACGAACCAATCAGCATCGACTTAATATTTGAGTGAACTTCTAATAAAAATTTTTTCGTAGTTAATTAACCAAATTAATAACCCAAATTTTTAATTCCCTTTAAAAAAATCTATTATTTTTACATCTAACCTAATTTTGGTTTCCTTTATATTTTAACAGAAGGTACTGTTTATCATAATAAGAATATGAATAGGAGTAACTCGTTAACTCCTGGTTCACCATCGCCTGCTACTCTTCATAATTCTTCATCTCTTCCCAAATCAACCGATCTTTCCACAAGTGTTTCTTCGCAACAATCTTGGGAATATTTGCGAAAACAGGCTAGACAATTAGAAAATGAGCTTGAGCAAAAACTTACCAGTTATTCTAAAATTGCAGCACAAGTGGGGAGAAGTGTGGGATATGGTCTTGGAAGCAAAAGAAATGATGGCATGGCGGGAAATTCGAGCGAAGCTATGGAATTAGAATTAGAAGAGTTAATCAAGAAGGTAATCGGTTTTTTTATTTCCACTTTTATTTATTTTTAAATTAAATCTTTACTTACTTGATTCGTTTAGCTTACTTCGGTTATAAACTCTATGGCCGAAGTTGTAGATAGACCTTTAACAACGCCAACCAATCCATCAATGATGCATATGCTGCAAAGGCATAGAGATATATTATATGATTATTCAAAAGAATTTAAAAAAACAAAAGTATATAAGAAATAATCAAATATCATTATGTAGAATGAAATAAAATATTTATATAATTTAATTTATAGGCAAATATACAGGCAGCAAAAAATCATTCAGATTTATTAAGTTCGGTTAGAGAAGATATCAGGCAAGCTTGGACGTTAATCTTTCTTAAAATTTCTTCATATAATTAAACATTTTTGTATTTTAATAGTTCCTTTAAATCAGGAGCAAGTAGTGAAACTGATTATTTCCTAAGCGAAAGAGGCAGAATAGAAAGCTCTCATAGAATGACAGATATGGTTATTGAGTACGTTTAATTCATTAAAAAAAAAAACTTGAGGCTTTTCCATTACACTATTAATTAAATATTTGTATTTTAATTATAGACAAGCATATGAAACAAGAGAAGAGATTGGAAGACAAAGAAGCTCATTATTAAATATTAATAGTCGAGTGAGCCGTCTAATAAGTATGCATTAGTAATTACTTTCTATCATGAAAGTTAATTAACTTTGATATATTTTTTTTATTTGTTTAGATACATTTCCTGGATTAAACAGTTTAATAGGCAAAATAAATTCGCGTAAAAGGAGGGATACAATTATATTATCTATTATAATTTCTTTATGTATTATTTTGATATTTTTATATATGAGACATACTTCAGAATAATTACATTGACTGTCTTGGAGCTCTGGTTCCAACAGAAGGACTTGTTTGGTTGTTCTTTTTCTTATGAGTTTGTTGTGGTTGTTTGTAACAAACCCGAGTGTGACAACTCCAAGCAAATAAATTGAAGAAGACATTACGTGGTTGAGATTGGATTGGGAATTGAGATTATGTGATTGAGGTTAACGTCTTCAATCTTAATTCACAAAAACATTAGATTATTAGAGATCGTCGTGATGGGTCAATTTCTTTTTTCTTTTATATTTTTTTAATTTTTATATTCAATTAAAGCATAATGGATTTGAAGAAGCTATTAAACATCTCTTATTAAATTAACCAACGAAAACAATAAAAAGAAGAAGAGGAATAAACCTTTTAGCTTTAGGTTTTCATCATAGAATTGAAAAGAAGAATGCTCAAAATGCTCAAAATGCCAGAGAAAAGTGACAACTGAAATGATTGAAAGTTTGCCAAATTTATTCGAATTTCTTTGTTATGCACATATAATATTTTGATTGATTTATTATATGAAATGCGGATAAAGCGTTTGTGACAAAAGTGCTTGATTTAAGGCAATAGCAGAATCAACTCGCCTTGAGACAATCAAATATTGGACATTCGATGTCCAGCCTAAATTTTGAAGTTCTCTTCGTAATGAGTGAACAGGTTAAGATTCCCCTTCCCCAGCATCACCGACAAAGGTAGATCCATGGTATTTACTATCAATGTATACATTTAACAAAATCAGGCAGAAGCAATTTCCGAAAAGCTTGAACAAGGTTTCTAATAACGTCAGATAAACTCCGATTATGATCCTTTTTCAATCAATTCACGAATATACGATACAATTCTGCGTCGTATGTACTCTCTCTAAGAACTTTGGTAAATCTTTACGATTTTACACAAAGATGGCTGGAACTTTATAAGAACGAGATGATCCAAGTAAAATTTGATCTGGATCAAACTCTCCTTCATCGACCCAACTAAATTTTAAATTTTTGACATAAAACTCTCCAAATCCCCAATATTTTTGTGACTGCCGCATCTCAACGTCAATTGCCCATAATTTTCTATGAGTTCAGAGCAGGACTGCAATCCATAACGGTCGAGACTCACGTTAGCAGTTACACTACTTTTATGCTTAGGATCATTATCCTGAAGCTTCGAATATTTTTTTCAATGTTTTCTTTTAAATTATTTGTATTATTTCTAGTCCAAGAAAAAAAGTGCTCGAAAGACCAACGAGAAAAAGGATAAGCCAAATGTATTCGATTTTCCTTTGAAGATTGAAGGATCCATTTGAGTTTTGAGTCGTTCAGCTCTCCTTCGCAAGTTTTTTGCTGGACCTATCATCAAATCAGTTTAAAAAGATATATTCTTTGAACATGATTGAATAAAGGTTAGAAATAAATTATTTTAACTTTTAAAATGACCAAAAATTTATTTATATAACAACTTTTTTTCTCAATGTGTCCCCCAAGTAACTACAGTCAAAGCTCGTTATAGTGAATCCTATTAAAATGATCAGAACCAAGAGTTCACTATAAAGAGCTTTGAAGTGTTCAAATTAGTCTATTTTTGCTTGAATAAGTTCAGGTACTTTGGGCCAGTTTTGTAAATAAAAGGAAAGAAGGTTGACGCGAAACACATACGAAATTGATCGGCATATAATTTACCAAAAAAGAAAATCTTTTTTTTTTTTATGATAGTCATTAAATAAATACTAATAATAATTCATGAAAAGTCCAAACATTACATAATTTAAGACTATAAAAGCTAATATATATAAAAATTATTGTAATCAAAATTTAAATGTTTAAATAAAAAAATAAGTATAATGTTAATATATAAACATGTTTTTTATCTCAAATGTTTTTCAGAATAAAATAATAAGTGTAATTATTGTAAAATCCTATATACAGTCAGACCCCCATATAGTCATCTAATCGGTTTCCTCAAAACTGGTGATTGTATAGAGGTGTGACTGTAAAAAGGTAACCCCTATACAATCACAATCATATTAAAAAATCA